>JAVYIG010010563.1:0-68102 GCA_035222895.1 Strongylocentrotus droebachiensis | reverse complement strand
TAACGGTCTGCTTGATTTTCAAATTTCCGGGGGCAAAAAACAAAAACAAATTATGCTCATTACAAAACAAAATAAAAACAATACTTATAAAGCGCTTACCACCGAAGTCTCTAAGCGCTATACATGGGCATAATGTCCTGCTAGGACACATGTACCCTCCCATGCCATAAGTATTGCAACATGATGAAATTCGTTAAATTTGTGGTTAAATTTGTGTAGATGGGAACATTGATAACGCCAAATATCGAGATATTCTGGACGCCCACTTGTTTCCATCCATTGCTAACATCTTTGGCAACGCGCAACACCCGTTCGTCTTCCAGGATGACAACGCACCGGCACACAGGGCAGCCAGGATGGACCAATGGTATGACGAAACTGGCGTCAACAGGGTGCAGTGGTCGGCGCAATCACCAGATGCTAACCCGATAGAGAATCTGTGGGATGACATCAAGAGAGCCAACACCAAAGACCGACCAACCACGAGGGAAGGTTTGGTCCGCTCTATCTTCAGGGCCTGGGGCAGCATCACCCAAGAAAGATTGCAAGGACTCTACGCGACGATGCCAAGAAGGATGCGCGCCATCATTAGAAGGCGAGGATATCCAACAAAATACTAGAGACTCGTGAATCTTACATGAAAAATGACTATTGATATATCAATAAAATGTGCCTGATAGTATGATAAAAAATGATGCACTACATATTCATTAAAACAGCACTCATTTTCAATTATTTGTCTCCTGTGTAATGTGTGTGTCTATGTTGCAATACTTTTGGCACGGGAGGGGTATACCTATATAGTGTTATAATTATATAAAAGGGGCACTCAGAAGAACATGAAAGGGGCATAATCTACGGGTATGTGCGTATACTTGAAAAAAGGGGAAGCTATAGCGTACTGCCCCCTTTTTTGTTGGGGTGGATGTTATGTCATGGAAATTCATAAGCTTAGATATAAAAAAAATAGTATTTTGGGGCACCTTAACGCTACGCACAAGATTTTAAGGATATTCATGCAACCATTGAGGATATTCGAGCACGGTCGCTTCCCGAAAATGAGGTGTTTGTTACTCAAATATTGGAACTCTAAATGTCATCGGGAACCCCCGTGCAACCCCTCACGATGACACCATGCAAGATTTAGGCCTATATGAGTTGCGAAAGTAATTCGAACGTAAGTGACTTTAGTTCGGTCTTATTCGACTGGCCGGGCGTAATAACAAACTATCTGGAGGATTATGTAGTTAATAATTTAGCAAGGTAAGAGCTAAGATTTCTTTCAAATGCTAGACCTTCCGGCCAAATTAATTTGTTTACATTGCAGTGTATTATATTGAGACGCAAAAAAAGACCACAAGTATTATTACACACTTATATAACCTTTAAAAAAATGATATTTATAAGTTATGATTTATAATTATTTAGGAGCGAATTAAGCTCCTGAAGCAATACATGTGAGCAAATCCTTAGAAACTCAATTTTCTAATAAGGCGCGCCTATATGACACCTAGCTGCCCTTCATGCAGGGGAGGGGTTGGGGGGGGGGGGGGGGGGTGGAGGCTGATTCGCCGCTAAAGAATATTTTCTCATGGGAATTTTTTGTTAAAGCTTATTACCCCCCCCCCCCCCCCTCCTCCCCCGCTTAATTAGCCGGCTGATAAAATTTCTCACGAATTTTTATTGGACCCCCCTCAGCCTACTGCATGGAACCGGCCGGGGGGGGGGGGGGCGGGGGGATAATTGCTGCCTCTAAAAAGGTCAAGGATCGAAAGTCTAGCAGGAGTAGGCGGAGTTTTCTCAAATTGTCCCTGTACTCTGTTTCTCCTACCTTTCTTTGTTTTGATCATTATTTTAGCAAGCTTTTTATTATGATTATTATTTTAATTAAATGCGTTGTCATCATAACAAGCCCTGCGCTGCGTGTGCGTCATACTTGCGAGCGCGCTTGCGAACGTATCATTGAGAATGATTGAGAACCAAACGCGCACGCACGCGTACGCACGCCTTGAGCTAAAATGGCGAAATGAATCAACTGAATGAATGAGCGAACAATTCTAACGTCTTAAATTCAGAACATTTTCCGGCCGCACCTTGCCTTTTTACACATACTTTTCAACGGAACCATATTGCAACAAACATCGTGGAAATGAGTGAACTCACACCAGATGAGGTATTGTGAAATAACTGATATTATACAGCGGAGGCTTTGTTGATTTCTTTGTTCTGTTCTAGCTTTCTTCGTGTTGTTGTGTTTCAGTTCCGTGCAGTTGCACGCTGTCCCACCCGTTAAATATTGTGTTACCTATAGAAAATGTACACGTATACATTTAATGAATAGTCTAGATCTAGTAATAATATATGAATTGGGCTAAGATCACTCCTACAATCACTCCTACTTATGCATGAAGTCTTACTGTAAACTGTATCGACCTCAGCCTCAAACACACATTAGGAGTCATTACTTACTAACTTAGCGCTAAAGTAGGGTGTCTGAAGTGAACGATTTTTCAATTTTCAACAGTTCAATGTGGGATCGTTTTTCACCATTTTTGTTTCATATTTCAATAAAAAATGTAATCAGAATCCTCTCAAATATAACCCTTATCAACATAATAAAGCTGTGATTGTCACGATGGGCTCATAAGCTGATGCTTCAAAGTTCAAGCCTCAACAAACAAGTAAACAAGTAAGCATGGTAAGTAAGTATAGGGAGGCCAATGCCCAAATCTAACTTTTTAATTACGAATTTGTTTAAAATAAAACAAAGATTAAAAGAAAGCATTTACTTTCACTAAGAAAACTCACCCATCTGCCGACTCCAGAAGTTCCATAAAATAGGAGATATCCAGCTTTTAAGCACTAGAGTCCTTCCTTCTACGCCTTGGCCGTACGCAAGAGCCTTGAAACGATCAATTTCATGGTCCCAAAAATTACGTCGAGAATTAGACAGGCCCGAGGGAATAGGCGTGTCATTGACCGAACAACAAGTTCAAAACTTCGCGCGAAAGTACATTCATCTTTCGGCTAGCCTTGAATCGGTCGCACACACCATGGAGTTAACTCCATGCACACACCGAACCACTTCAACCAGGCAAGCCGCAATACAGGCTGAAGTTGAAATCGAAGAATTCGAACCATCGATGCAATGTACGTACGACTACTACATCTACGAGTAAAAAAAGAATGAAAGAACTAGATCTAATTCATTTATATTTACCTTAGAATGGTATTCCAATAACTTGATTTCCTCATGAGTATTCCTTATGATTTCAGTCGGAGATCTACTGTACAATCAACAAGAATTAGAACGACCTCCATAATTATCCATGCAGCTGTACAGCTCACACTCGGAGCGCTACACACATGACACCACTACAATACATGTATATCGCACGTACCATGTATAGTACAGCTGGGTCTCTCTTTCTCTTTCTCTCTCTCGATCTCTCTCTCTCTCTCTCAAGCTGTACGCGACAACTAACCATGTATCATAATCACATCATCCAATCATATCTTTCCGTCCTAACTTCTCAATTGGAGTATAGACTGCTCACGTAGACATTTTTTTACTGAAATATCTTTTTTAAACATTTTTCATATATGACTTACTGTACGAGCTCGACACTCGAGTATCGTGCAGTGAGAATAAGGTACTGTGTGTGAGACTACGTCAAATTTGTTTTGCGCGCGATGAGACCGGACCTCATACATATTCATATTATGATGTCGCAAGACTTCCATTTGGGGCTCGAACAATCATGTCTTTGTTCACAGTTTTGCTCCCCAATTTGAGATGGCTCTAGCTATGGGGCTCAAACCAACGCAAGATTGACAAAAACATTGTACTCTATCTACCTTCGTATGTGTAGTTTGTAAAAATCTGCAATTAAAAAGATATCATCCTTTTTCGTTATATTTTCTAGTTGTTAAAAGTGACATTTGAACACAACTGATATGTTAATCTCTATCAAAAGTTCTTTGATATTAAATTGATTCCATATTTTTAGGCGCTACCTTCAGTCATTGAGAAGGATTTTAGTGAGCTAACCTCATCGCCCTCTAGGACCCTTCTAGTTTCTCTTGTCCGTGCGTTATTTTCGTCTGCTAACAGAATTATTGGATCTAAAAACGTCAAAATCTGCAAGATCGTCAACAAAGGGTGAAAGACTGTTACAGATCCGTGATTATAGGTATGTTGTGGAGTGTGTAATTGTGTATTTGTTATACATTTGATTCCATAGATATTTGTTTTCTTTTTTTTCCCCTTTTTTTTTCTTCTGGTAATTTTCTGACTTGGACGACGAGCGCACAAATCGTAGGCGTAGAAGCCTTACGCCCGGGCATTGGCCTCCCTAGTAAGTAAACAAGTAAGTAAACAAGCTTCAGGAAAGTGGCAAATTTTGGAGCTAGGATGCAAACAACATTTCAATCGCTGTTTTGACCAAGATATTTTTAGAATTCCGGGGGCGTGCCCCTTTGGGGAATATGGAAAAAAAACCTGCTCTTTCATATCACAAGCAATAAAGGTTTGTATTTCAATTTGTTCATAAAATCATTGACCAATTTTGCATGGTCGCGCATAGACCGAAAGCTTCAGTCTCTCTAATCGTCGGTTGTTCCACTGAGACTACGTCTGGCTCCACTAGACCTCCGATTATAGAGAATGAAGTCTGGGGACCTCTTTCTGCGAGGGACTGTACGGAACCAATGGTTCGGTTCGGCAGGACCGCGATGAATGAGATATGCTACGAGATTTTCACTCTTTACATCCTCATACATGCAGTAATATTACAATAATTAGAGTCTAATTAAAAATAACATATATTTAGCTTATTTGACTTACGATAGGTTGCTCATTTAGATCCTTAATTAATGATTAATCCGAGAAAGTCTCGTCGTCAACATTATCCGTCTTGGTTTTAGTTGATGAATATTCATTTTTTCTTTTCGAACGTCCAATAGCTACCGTAGCTACTACGTACGAGTCGGCCCGGCTTGACCAACGAACTCCCACGAAACGAGTGCTCTGATTGGCCATTGGCTATGTTTTGGTAGGTGGACCCGGAAATATATCGGCCGCCGGGTAATATTTCGAATGCATGAACGTACTGCTTCGCGGTTCTCAGATAAAAATGGGATAATTCATATAAGTAAGTCCGTAAATTATTTATTTAATATTAAGTTATCAAATTTTTATAACTGTAATTAGGACAAATGACATACCGACCTAATTTACATCTGATTTAGAAATCAGAAAATTAGATCTAAATAAAGAATATCGGGGAGAAAATGTTTTGACAGAAAAAGCTGCCATTGTTGGCTATAGCTACCCCCACGGTACGAGATCTCTGGGTTGCCATCTGTATTGGGGAATGACAACAAATGTCAGTTTTATTAAAGAAATGACCCAAATCAGATGGTTATTGCTGTCTAGGTCGCGCAATGCACGTTGACTGCATAGGGATGCATGCAATCTCTACGGGAAGGATTTTAGCACACAACATCGGGTGCGGGATAAGACACCCTACTAAAGTACAATATTAGGGAGGCCAATACCCGGGCGTAAAGCTTCTACACCTACGATTTGTGCGCTCGTCGCCCACTTCAAAAAATTAGCAGAAAGAAAATAATTTAAAAAAAAAAAAATTGATTACAATAAAAAACGAAAATACAATTATACATTCCACAACATACCTATAATCACGGATCTGTAACGGTATTTCACCATTTGTTGGCGATCTTGCAGATTTTGATGTATTTGAATCCAATAATTGTGGTAGCAACAGAAAAGAACATGACGCGCACACACCACCGACTAAGAAAATCCTAGAGGGCGCAGAGGCTTGCTCACTAAAATCCTTCTCATTGGCAGAAGGTAGACCCTAAAAATATGGAATCCGATTCAAGTCAAAGAACTTTTGAGAGAGATTAACATATCAGATGTTCACAAATGCCACTTCTAACAGCTAGAAAATATAAAGAAAGAAGGATATATCTTTTTAAATACATATTTTTAAAAACTGAACATTCAAAGGTAGATAGAGTACGGTGTTTATATCAATCTTGAGTTGGTTTGGGCCCGATAGCTACAGCCATCTCAAATTGAGAAGGAAAACTGTGAACAGTGATGTCATTGTTCCAGCCAAAAATAGAGGTCTTGCGACATCATAATATGAATATGTAATGAGCTTCGGTCACATCACGCGCCAAACAAATGTCGCGTTGTCTCACACTCAGTCCCTTATTCTCACAGCACTAGACACGAGTGTCGGGCTTGTGCAGTAAATCATTCATGAGAAATGTTAAAAAAAGATATTTCAGTTAAAAATGTCTACGTGAGCAGTCTATACTCCGATTGAGAAGTGGGATAAAAGATTTTGCAACGTGAAGTGGATGATACATAGTTAGTATTACATATAGCTAGAGAGAGAGAGAGAGAGAGAGATCCAAGTACATTTTAAATGACAGTAATGTAATTCAAGTCTGTAATTCATGCTTCAGGTGATTCATATTTATGTTGGTGTACACAAAAGCCACTTTCAACTTTAATTCAAGAATCTCCAATGAAGTAATGAACATATCTGCACTCTGCAGACTCATATTTCCTTCTCCACATTCTTAATTATGAAAGCTTAAAGGTATAGGCCAGTTCTGGTCATGCGATTGCATTGTGAAAGAAACATTGTGGTATCGATCAGAATAGGTTGATCATCTAGAATATAAGTATTGGTGTGTACAGCAAGGTTCTGGAATCATCAAAATGATATGAAATTTGGCCCAGTCTTGGTAAAGTTACAAGCACTGTACATGTACACATAAAGATGTATACGGGACTACGCAATATCTATCCAGTCCGGAAAGATATTATAATTTACCAAATATATCAATTAGTAGGCGGTTTCCCGGCAAAATTTGTATCATCATGTATTAGTCAAAACACATTCCTTCACATGATTGGTAATAAGAGCTTCCATTTCATTTTTTGAGAGAGAGGTGTTTCCAAAACTGGTTATGCCTTTAATGGACACAAAATTGAGAAACAGAATTAATTTCTTTTCATGATGTACATGTATAGAGAGCAAAAAATGTAGATTATCCTATAAATATATTGTCTATGCATAGAACTTTGTAATCCGTTTGGTTTCCTGTATCAATTTGACCATAATTGATCTGATGTTTGTATCATTTCGGTTTTCATTGTAAGATTCGACGGAGGCGTCTAGCTCGACTGGATAGAAGTCCTGCAGGTCCAGTGGCTAGGACGACACCAAGCCAGGAATTCGGGGCGGAGGAGTCAATGACACCTACCTCTCCTACTCAGCTTGCAGCTAGCCCAATAAGACCTCCACTTGCAATTGATGTTGCAGGTGAGATGTCATTAAAAAGTCTTATTTTATAATTCATATCCTTTTAGCATATTCAGGTGTTTGTCTATTCAGCATACAGTCCAGATATTATTTATTTATTTCTCCATTTGCTTTATTTTCTAATATCTTTTTCTATTTAGTTATGTTTTTGTTACTTCTTTCTTTCAAATTTCATCCCGATTCCAGAGTAGCCTGTTATGTTGCATAAGATAAAAGTAAAGTAAAAGATAAAGGGTTCTGCATAAAACACAAGAAATATGCTTAAACAAATACAACATAAATGGAGTGCACTTGCAGTACGTCATGTTCAGCTTTCAGATTGAAAACAAAAATAAACACTACATGTACATGTATTTGCACATTAAAAACTTTCAGTTTTCCATAATAAAGCCAGGTGTAGGTATTGTCTCTAATGTTGAAGTGCTATATTCCAAGCACAGCTCAAGTGCCATTAGGTGGTATTCTCAAAAGCGGACTAACCTTTAGTCCATGGTTAAATCCACCCACTAAGTATGGAATGCCAAGTGTCCATATGAATATGTTTTTGGATAATTTAATCCGTCACTAAATTAAAATTAAATGTAATAAACAACAATAGATTTATGATATAATTATGTTATCATGGTAATTTTAATAGGGAGATATAAAATTATTCAAAAATATATTTACCGGTATATGGACACTTGGCATTCCATACTTAGTCGGTGGATTAAACCATGGACTAAAGTTTGTCCGCTTTCAAGAATACCACCCTTAATGTTTGTAATATGATCATGATTGTAGATTCTGCGGCTACCTGCAGTGATCTAGGAAGAGGAAGCTCCGTAGAGGGCGCACAGAGCAATGCAAGCAGCCAATCACCCGTCTCAGAGGAGCCTATGCCCAGCTTGGATAGCAGCGGGGTTGGGAGTCTGGACGCTGACCCACCACAAAGCATGGATATGGACTGCCAATCAGCATGTGATGTAGGGTATGTAAATACCTGGGTTCTCATTTTGTCCAAATTAGGCCTTTAAAAAAAAGAGATGTTGTATTGCCCTTTGGGACTGACCCCCCCCCCCCCCCCCCCCCCCCAAAAAAAAAAGGTTACTGTTTTTTAGGAAAAAAATGTATTAAAGCATTCAAAACTGAGAAATATCAGCCCACAGAGGGAGAAAAAAAAGAAAAAGATTTCCGACTGACCGACCCATGTTTTGGCACCTAATGGGCAATACAACATTTTTTTTTTAGGCCTTATCATTCTACCTTTTTATGTTAAAAACAAATTAAAGACTCTTACAGGGCTACATTGTGTCAAAGGGACAAAGACACGACTGAGGGCCGCCAAAACAATGGACAACTTGGTAGTTTTATGTATGGGGCTTAAACATAATAGAGGTGGTCTTTCCTGGGAAGTGGATTATGAATGCGCTTGGGTTTTCTATGGGGAAGGATTATAAAGATATAAACTTGGCTTTTATGTGCATCTCAAACTGGGTACCTTGTCAGGGTATAAATATGAGGGTACTTTATAATTAACTGGGTTTCGGGTCAATACTACACGACATAATCCAAAGTTTAATTCTCATCCCTCCATATGAGTTTTTGATCTAACACTTGCAAAAAACCAGCAACATTTCTGTACCAATTTCTTTAATGCATGTTGTATTCTCTGTGTTTTTGATTAGGTCTTTGTCTCAGATGGATGTGGATTCTGGTATCGAGACTACGGAAGTGGAAGAAGTTCTATCTGCCAAGAAGAAGTCTTCCCCTCGAGTAAGAATGAATTAATAATTACATATATATTTATAATGATTAAGTGAACACATTCTACTGATGGTTGTGTCTTTAGTGTTTCATATACTATGGAATGATAATCATAAGTATCGTTTATCTTTACGTTTCTAGATACTCTTGTGTGGAGTAAGTGCGATGTCCGTGCAAGATTACACGTGTTTTAATTTAGACACGAGGCTAGAACCAATATACTTCCCTCTACGGTAAAAAACAGTATAACAAGCAGCAGGCCCCTTTCGATAAAAATGTACCCAGTTACTCCTCGATTATCACAATTTCCGTGGCATTTCTTGGACGACTATTGAATTGGTAATGTTGAGCAGTAGTTGTCTTTCCAATTGTGCTTTCGTAGTTTTGAATGATTTCTTGTTACGATCACAAATATTTGTTTGGGTTCGTTTGGGCACGCATTACAGCAAACGAGGTGCACTGCGCATTTTTTCTGTGACTAGTTTGAACTTGCCTTGCAACAGCTATCAGTATCGAAACTTGTTGTGATTACGAAGCACGCATTACAGCGAACGAGGTGCACTGCGCATTTTTTCTGTGACTAGTCTGAACTTGCCTTGCAACAGCTATCAGTATCGAAACCTGTTGTGATTACCAAGCACGCATTACAGCTAACAAGGTGCACTGCACATTTTTTCTGTGACTAGTCTGAACTCGCCTTGCAACAGCTATCAGTATCGAAACTTGTTGTGATTACCAAGTAATTTTCTGCTTTTAAAAAAGCATGCAGTGTTTAAAATAAGAGATAAATATTTATTTTGTCTTTAGAAAATTTTAAAATTAAAGATGACAGAATTTTGTTTCCCCTATTTTTTTAATATATTTTTTTGTCTTCAAAGTAGGGGAGCGCCTTATACACAGGTGCGCCTTATACACAGAGATTTACGGTATCGTTTATCTTTATGTTTCTAGTTGCTGTTATGCGGAGTAAGTGAACACACCCTGTTGGTGGTCATGTCTAAAGTGTTTCATATATCATGGAGAGAGCAAGGTTCAGGTGTTCTGTATCTTAAAGAGTTGGCAGCGGAGTTTGCTGAGGATCCATCAAAAGGTAAGAAAAAATAACAACAAAAGTAGCACATGTGTAGAGTTAGTAAGCACCCTAAAACTTTTTGTCAGATTTCTTTGATTTGAGTAATTTATTACTAATACAAGTTGGTAAATAGTAAGAATCAAGTTACACATATTCTTACCTATTGTTTACTGTTCTTCCTTTTAAGATTGAATTTAAAATACATGTGCAATGAAAGGTGAAAAATAGTTAAGATGATAGACATGATCAAATTATACTATCATTACAAGAAACTGGATGACATCTATAAATTGTGAAATTGTGAGCCAACCAATTCCTTTATAGATCTTTAATGGCTAGTTAAAGTAGTAGGGTCTGTATGGGAAAAATAAAATAAAGATAACACCTAACCAATGAATTAATTTGTATTTCTCTTTCAGTATTTGGGAGTATGGAAGACCTAGTGTGTTTGGTGTTGATGGAGGTTCTCACATTACATTCATCAAGTGGCAATCCGTACTCTAATCTACCAGAATCTCAGGGAGCCAGCACATCAAGGTGAGTTAAAGAGAAGGTTGAGCTCTGGGAAGAGGTGAAAAAATAATTTGTGAGCGTTATCATTCTTATTATGCAAGTGTGGAAGAACATGAGATAAGGCACTGGTTTTTTTAACTTATACCAAATGTGTCCACAAATGGGTCCAAAATGAAATTATGTTTACTCACTTCAAACTTGTATTTTTAGGATCAGGACTAATCATATTTTTGAGAAACGCAAATTCTGGACCTTAATCTATCTCCTTATTTATTCACCAGATATGAATACTTTGAGTTTTTACAATTTTATTGTGAACTATAGCATATCTAATAACTGTGATATAAAACTCATTTGCTATTAACTACACCTTTAAATATGTTGGGTCTTTAAGAATATGTTTCAGAGATTATTCATGCAAATTGTTGAGTTTCTATCTTGAAAAATACAGATTTTGTATCCCTTGAAAGTGAAAAATAGCTCTAAATTAGGGTTTTGACAATAACAAGTTTTTATTTCAATAGGTAAAATGCTTTTTACTTAGGTCAAACTTATTTTATTATAACAACTGATGATATAAGGTAAATACATGCAAAAAAATTGGGAACCAGTGCATTTCCTAATAATTTTCATATGACACACCACTGATGTTTCGGACGTTACACACTGTTAACATTATAACTTTATTCAAGGTAATTGCTTTTCTTTAGGTATTATTGACCTCAGTTACATTAAATGTTTGCAGAAAAATACTTCTGTAACATTTATGGAAAAAAATTGTGTCGTTTTAATTAGTTTAGCACATACATGTATACCAAGTTTGTCTTCATCGACCACTTAATTTATGTAAGGTATATTATTCATTTCAAGAACGTGTACCGGTAGTTAAAAATGCTTATGTGATCTAACAGAGTGAAATATGAAGCTACTAGCAATTGTAGTCATCAAAACTCCTTAGAAATTCACTTAGAAACATACTCTTTATTGCATGTTATGAACAAGTGTGAAATGTATACTATGGTTTGTTTCGGGTGTTACACGATGTTAACATTTCAATGAGATCATCAATTTCTACAAACTCTACAATATAGATGTTTAATCAGCTTGCTAATGTTCTTTGCCTTCAACTATATAGTGTGTCATTCAATAATATCACTAACACATACATGTAAGCAAAACATTGACAAATCTTTTAAAAAATAAAACTATAAAAAAGTACCCCCAGTCATGTTAGTACGGTAATAAGAAATAAGTGAATCCTAATTTATGTACATCTCGAGAATGAGACATTTTAGATGTATTTTAAAATTGTGTATGTTTTAGGTTATAATACTACTGTAGTAACAATCATCCTTTACCACTATTTGTATTAGGAGGCTGTTTCAAACGACAACATTTTTTAATGCTCTTAAATAAGTATTTATTTATTTATTTAATTGATGACCGATTGATGAATGGATGAATTGATTGGTTGGTCGGTTGGTTGGTTGATAGATCTTAACTCTTGCTGTGCCTATATCACAGGTGACAAACAATATACAGTGTGGCTTAAACATGTACCGTATTTGCCGGCGATAAGGCCGCAGCGCCGCACCCCCAACTTTGACATTTCGTAGAGAAAAAAAACAAAAACGGACAGCCCATTTATATTTCACACTAGTGTAGGGTTGCGGTTCTAACAGATAATTCCTAGCACTCTTAACACAGAGGCAGCCCAGCAGACATGTTGTAGGATTGATAACTACTGGCTAACTGAACAGGTTTTAATGTGTAAAAGCATTACAGTATTCTATGTAGCATTCCACATACATTCCATGCAAAGTAGAATAAATCAACACATATTCATATAGTCCCATACAAGTATAAATCAACATCACAAAGTATTCTTGAATATTCAAACATAAACAAAGGGTATATATTGAATATTCATAGTATATATGTAAATTATACTATATAAGCTTGACTGCATCAGGTGAACATTGAAACCAATGAGAGAGAGAGATAGACAGATGAAAGGATGGTGGATGAAAAGGGTGAATGTGAGTGAGGGATGACCTATTAATATGAAAGGGATGAATAATGGATATGAAGGGGAGTTTCAGAAGTTCAAAATAAATCCCTACACTAGCTTATACATTTTGTATGTATGCATACATTTGAGGAAGATACTACATGTATATGTTTAGGATCATTAAATAAGGTCTTACTGGTAACGCCCTTTTCTTTTATACATGTATGTACTTTCTACACAGATTAGTTACGTGTACTGAGTGCCCTTTTTAAAAGGTATTTCCAAATAAAAATCCATATTTCCCATAAATTTTTAGAAAAACATTTTAATTTGCTTGATTTTATCAACTTTATATACCTGTATCATACCCGTGTCATGTACATGTACACTGGGTATTGCTTAAGTGGGTGATTTTGAGCTTTTGTAACCTACCAAATAGTTTAGATTGACCATACAATCTTTGGTTATATGACATAATTTGGAACAACCTCTGTAAAAATGAAAATGTGATGATTTGCAAACACACAGCAATGTAAATAGCAAGAGGAGAGGTTGAAAAATTGAAATTGGCTATTCTCACATTTATCTTTGCCCCTCATTTGAACTAGTTAAAGTATGAAAATGTCTGTTAACAGTTTAATGTAACATCCGAAACGTGCTTACAGCATACCAGAAAGTGCTGTTAAAATGGCTGAATAATTTTTATGAGTCACTTTTATTGAGATTTTTTCTGATAAATTACAATTAGGGATATACTAAAGCAGCCAGCAATGCCTATCACCACAAAGTGTGGCCTCAATATTTATGTTTTATAAGTCAATTTTGCAGAAAATTTAGATATTTTACGGAAAATTTGATTTTTTGCATCATATTTCTTCATATTTTTATATTTAGATCTAAATGAAATTATCAAAATATTGTTTTTAACAGGAGTGTGCATTGTGAAATCTTAACTTGCACATATGATCGAAAATTAGTTGAAATTTGCAAACTATGTGTTAACAATCAAATAGTGTAACGTCCGAAACACCCTTCTTGAGTTTACACAAAATTATGGGATTTGAAAGACCTGATTTGTGTTTTGACTTGTGTTAAGACTTATAATAACTTATTTCATAATGATTTATTCACTCCAGATACCCTTAAATATAGATTATCATCATTTATTTGGTATTTTTTGTTTCGGACGTTACATTTGTTTCGGACGTTACAACTGTTAACAGAAAATTGTTTTTAACTATAAAATAGTATTGTAGTAATGTATTGCAAATTTCTTTTTTTCCGTGGTTAGCCGCCATGAAATTTTTAAAAAATGTTACGAAAGAAAGGTCCTGCAGTTCATATATTTTCCACTACTTCAAATTGAAAGTTGTTTCGGACGTTACAAAATTGTTTACGGAAAATGAGACAACTTTTTCAAATTTTGAATATATTTCTAATATAAGCGCTACTACAATTAAATTATTTTTTCTTTTAATTTAATGACTTGGAGTAACTAATAAGCTTATTCAAACCATAAACAATCTCATTAAATGATTGTTCTAGTGGGTTAAATGAGGGCCTACATTGTTTACGGAAAATGTAACGTCCGAAACACCATTTTCAAATGCACTGTTCCATCAAAATACAGGAGTTAATTCAGATTACTGTTAACTTTCTTTAAGATCCACCCATGCTCATTAATCATCAATAGAAAAAAAACATATTGCTTGTGGGTATATATTTTTTTCGGCTCCAACCAAAAAGGTATGTCAATTTTGTTACAAAATTCCGTAAACAATTGGCTGTTCAGGGATACCTCATGCACATAAAGCAACGCTGACAATGTTTCGTTAAGCTATGGGAGGTTAACCTAGGTCCATGCTACAAGAAAAAGTTGTAACTGATTTCTAATTCTTTATCTTTCTAAAGTTTCAGGCTGTCAAAGGGTCATTAAGCTATTTGGTCATAGTTAAAAAAACCAGTGCCATAAGACATGTTCCCTGAAAAGCATGGCTCTTCAAATGCCTTCATATTCTAAATATTGCATGTAACATCGTAACACTCCGGGGTATGATTTTTACGCCACGTGTTCGTGTAATCCCATATACATCTTTCTGTGTACAGTGTTTGTAACTTTACCAAGACTTGGCCAAATTTCTTATCATTTTGATGATTCCAGAACCTCGCAATACACACAAATTCTTATATGCTAGATGATCAACCTTTTCTGGTCGATTCAACACCGTTTCTTTCACAATGCAATCGCATGACCAGAACTCAACTTCATCTTTAAAGTCTTTCATGCGTCGCACACACGAGATATCCCTAGCGCGATACCATATTGCATACATCATGCGTTCCGTGCAAAACGCACACTTACTACGTGTATTGTTTCTTGAGCACTACGATTAATTTGGATCAATCGTAACTCTTCATAAGACGGGGGCCCTGAAGAACATTAAGATGCGCATCATAATTCTCATGCTACTATAATTAGGACAAAAATTCTTAATCTAGCAACAAGTTATGTTTATTTATACACCATCAGTGGGCCTTCCACACCGTCGGCATCAGCCGTTGTTCAACGCGAGGCAGAGATGTTGAATTACCTCGTTCAGTGTGTACAGAGAGCTTCTGGAGAGGAACGATCAGCTTCTGAAGTAAGTACATGAATAACAACAACAACAACAACAAAACAAAATCAAATCAATCAACAACAATGATTATGGAGTCTCACATGGTGCAAATGCATCCACAAATAGAGTGCCTCAGGCACTTAAAAACATTTAAGATGGAACTCACGCAAAGCAGCTTCTCATAGGAAGTTCTGCATGCATGAGGCTCTGGTTAATTTTTTTAATTTAGGTGTTCAGACTTAGATTGTTGATACCCATGTATCCCACCTACATTTAGTCTTTTGGGTTTTAGGTTAGGGTTAGTATGTAGTATAGTGATGGTTTGAAGTATGAAAGTTGGTTATTGAAGTTTATTGATATAGATTTACCATGTTCATTTGTGTGTATGTTTGTTTACTTGTTTATTTATTTGTTGTTGTGATTTTTGACTAGGTTTACCGACAGTATCCAGCAATGAGAGAGCTTTTACAGGCGACCAGACATCAATCTGTATGCCATGCTTCTCTATTACTACAGGGAGTCTTCACTCAGCCTAGGTACAGTTTACAAACAATGTCCTACCCCTTTGCCATCACACTTGATTTATAACTACTGCCACATATCAGTACTATACATGCTAGAGCGCCGTATGGCAGCCGTGCTAAAGCCAGGGTAATAATCGGGAGCGCCAGGAGGGTCAAATCTGACTGACATGAGCGCTATACAAGAATTATTATTATTATTGAAGCTAGCCAAATGGAAGGTATTCAGTAACTTCGAAATAGATTAATTGTAATTTGTTAATTTCAACAGGTTAAATGTAACAGGGCCCTGATATGTATAATTGGTGGGCGTATGTGGCATTTTTGTGCTGTGATTTAAATATTGTATATATAAAAATCACATCCATTTTTTTTTTGTCCGATGGAAGGGACTTTAACATTTCGATTTCTTAGCTCGATGGGTTTTCAATTTGACATGCCTCATTTAGACTGATTTGTCTTTGCGTACATTTGGAAGCCTGTTAGACATGTGTTCCATTTAAGAAAATTGTTTTTGGCATATCTGAAGGTGAGTAAAATCGAGCAAGTATTTTAGACCGTTATTGTCTGTACTTATGCCTCTAATTTTCCTTTACCTTACTTTTAATATTGTTTTTAATTTTCTAATGTGTTTTGCATGATCAGGTCTTCTACCGATCAGTCACCACTGTTACCCATGTTGAGTGAATTCAGTCTGCCAGGCAGCTTCCTTCAAGAGCTCGTATTGCAGAGTTATCCAGATCCACAAGGATTCAAGACTGTAAGTAACCATGGTCACAGTGAGATAAGTGTGATGATGATGATGATGGTAGTGGTGGTGATGGTGACAATGAAAATGGAAGTGATGGTAATGATGATTATAATTGAGATGAGATGATAACTGTGGTGGTGGTGATGATGATGATGTGATGATGATCCCAATGGTAGTCACTGGTGGTGATGATGAAGATGACGACAATGAAGACGATGAAGGTGGTGATGATGATTCTTGATGAGTGAATTCAGTCTGCCAGGCAGCTTCCTTCAAGAGCTTGTATTGCAGAGTTATCTTGATCCACAAGGATTCAAGACTGAAAGTAACCATGGTCACAGTGAGATAAGTATGATGATGGTGATGGTGACGATGAAGATAATGATGGTGGCGGTAATGATGATAATGATTGAGATGAGATGATCACTGTGGTGGTGATGATGGTGGTGGTAGTGGTGATGGTGACGATGAAGATAATGATGGTGGCGATAATGATGATAATGATTGAGATGAGATGATCACTGTGGTGGTGATGATGGTGGTGGTAGTGGTGATGGTGACGATGAAGATAATGATGGTGGCGATAATGATGATAATGATTGAGATGAGATGATCACTGTGGTGGTGGTGGTGGTGGTGATGATGAAAGTGGTGGTGGTGACGACGATGATGATGATTATGATGATATTGATGATCCCAATGGTAGTCATTAGTAGTGATGATGAAGATGACGACAATTAAAAAGATGATGCTGGGGAAGATGATGATGATTATGATGGAATTCAGATTAACAGCCAGCTTCCTAAAAGAGCTAGTCCTACAGAGCTACCATGATCCACAAGGATTCAACACCTAACCATTGTAATAGTGCGATGTTATTGGTGATGATGATGATGATGGTGGCGATAAGGATGATTATGATTGAGATGAGACGATCACTGTGGTGGTGGTGATGATGAAAATGGTGGTAGAGGTGGTGATGATGATGACGACGATGATGATGACGATGATGATGATGAGACGATCACAATGGTAGTGGTGATGATGAAGATGATGACAATGAAGACGATGATGGTGGTGATGATTATGATGGAATTCAGATTAACAGCCAGCTTTCTAAAAGAGCTAGTCCTGCAGAGTTATCATGGTCCACAAGGATTCAACACCTAACCATTGTAACAGTGCGATGGCGATGTTACTGGTGATGACGATGATGATGCTAGTGGTGGTGGGGGTTGTGATGATGATGACAATAGTGATGATTACAATGACAATGATGATAGTTGTAATGATCATGGTGATGATGGTTGTGCTGATGAGGAGTAGGAATAGGAGGAGAGGAGGAGGAGGGGCAATGTTGATGGTGGTGATGATGATGTAAATTGTACCATGAATACAAAGGCAATAGTTATGGTTACAATGTTGATGATGATGATGATGAAGATTTGATGATCGTAATAATTTGAATATATAACTGTGTATAAATTGTTCAGCAGGCAATCATATATTCTTTACATGAACATGGTGTTGTAACAGTGACGAGAGTTGTATCAGTGATAAACAGGAGTATTCTTTTATTCTTTCTGTCATGTTCAGATCTTCTTTCCTGTCATCATGGGGCTTATACAGAGACTTCAACGAAGCTCCTTATCAACGGATGAATACAGAACACCACTCATGGTACGATAGTAACCTCAAGGATGAAGGATGATTAAAAACATGTAGATATGCATGACAGAATTACCTGGCATACCTACCATCACCATACAGAAGCCATCACAAGGCCCTTGCCTGCGTGGACGGCATAAGTCAAGTAAAAAAACACACATGTAGAAGCCTGATAGCACATGGCAAACTAATCTGAAAGTCAGCCAAGAATTGGGAAAATTTTCTTGTTTTTATAATACCTTTTAGGACAGCAGTTTCTCCTGTAATTATGTTGCGAGGTAGATTTACCAGTATTACAGAACTTGCCACAATATCAATCTATGCATTTAGTCCCAACTCAATGTTTGATATTTCCTTTTTTATATCCTTGAGGAAATAAATGTGTTAATTGGCCTTGAAAAACATCCAGGTCTGAATATGAAACTGCTTAATGAAGGAAGTGCTTTGTGAGAAGCAGTAGCTTGTATGTAGTATCCCATTAATTTCTTAATTTTCAGATATTTTGTGAAAAGACTTTTCATAGACCATTCACATTTAGAGAATGCTCTTTTATTAGTTGATTCTCAAAATAGAGCTCTCACTTATGTAGGAGTATTAACACAGTTACACATTGATTGAAAAACACTTCCACACAATACTGAACCATAGTTAGAAATTTTCATTGCAATTTTATCCATATCGGTTATTATTCTATGATTGTTTTTGTATTTCTTTCAGATTTTAAGTGAACTATGCAGAATAAAAGATGGCAATTCAAGACCTATATGTAGTCTTGTAAGTATGAAATCTCAAAAATCGTTATTGACAATGACCAATCAACAATGGACAAATCAGCACAAATGTTGTAGAAGGAAATGTAAAGTAATTTTTGTTGAATATATGCATGAACAACAAATTAAACAATACTACAGAAGAAGGACAAAAATAAGAGGAGTAGGAAGAAGAAGAAGAAGAAGAAGAAGAAGAAGAAAAGAAAGACGTTAAGAAGAAGAAGAGGAGGAGGAGGAGGAGGAGGAGGAGGAGGAGGAGGAGGAGGAGGAGGAGGAGGAGGAGGAGGAGGAGGAGGAGGAGGAGGAGGAGGAGGAGGAGGAGGAGGAGGAGGAGGAGGAGGAGGAGGAGGAGGAGGAGGAGGAGGAGGAGGAGGAGGAGGAGGAGGAGGAGGAGGAGGAGGAGGAGGAGGAGGAGGAGGAGGAGGAGGAGGTGAAATAGAAGGGAAAATATCAAAAAGAAGGAGGAGGAGATGTAATCTTATCTTTGTTCTTGTCCTTGTCATCTTTTTAGCTTGCCTCGTCGCCTCTCTGGTTACCTGATCCTGTAAGCAGTGCAGCTGGTCGAGAGCTTGAACAACTATCTCTTCTAGGAGCTTGCTTGAGACTTTCCGTGTTTTCTGAAGATGATGTAAGTCTTTCAGCCTTGCGCTCTCTCTCTCTCTCTCGCTCTCTCTCTCTCTCTCGCTCTCTCTCTCTTTATCGCTCTCTCTCTCTCTCTCGCTCTCTCTTTATCGCTCTCTCTCTCTCTCTCTCGCGCTATGCATTCACAACCTAAGTTCATCACTCCCTTTCAGGACTCCACTCACAAAAGAATACCTCTCTCTCTTTCTCTCTCTCTCCTTATTTTATCTACTTATCTCCCGACAACCCCAAGTAGTCCTCCATAGGACGAAACTGCCAGCCTACTTTTCCCTCATTCTCTCTCTCTCTCTGTTTTCCTTCTATCCCCTTACATATGGGACAGTCCTTTTTAGGGCTACCAATGTGGTGAAACCACAAACCTAATGGATGTGACGTAAGTCGTGTCATGTGTCTTTTCCAATCAGTTGTGGCATTCACTCAGCAATTATTAAAAAGTGTACAAACTGCCGTGGTCCAAGGGAAGGACACAATGAATGTTAATTCAAGATAAATGCATTCCAAGTTTGCATTCCATACTGTGTATATCTCTTCTCTACTCCATCACCATGTGTCCTTAAGCAAAATGTGGCATATAAATACGTCGTAGTAGTAGTTGTAGTAGTAGTAATAGTAGTAGTAGTAGGAGTAGTATTAAGAATAGTAGTAGTAGAAGTATTAGTAATGATAAAATGATAACGACAACAATAATGACAATAAGAAAGATCGATGAGGGCAATTTCAGCACATTTTTTGCAGATTCTGCTTTCCTTAAAGGTACTATGTCCCTTTTGCAGCCAACCTCAAATTCTGTAGAACTTTGCAGGAATTATGAATATGTCATGTATGTCCTATCTGTGAACTTTAAACGTTAGCAGTGTCCTCATATTCAAATTATGCAAGGAAACCCGTTTACTTGCTAGACTTCACTGTCAGACACTGTTGAGTGACTGACTGGCTTTTTTTCTTGTTTGGTAATAACATACATGAAAAGAGTTGTAAAGGGTACATGAGCATTTGTCTACATCAATAACCCACTTCTTGTGATGGCCAAGATTAAACTGATTGAATCTTTGCGCAGCATAAAACGTATGACCATTCGGTACAATTGTCTGAAAATCAAGACTATTACTTTTGGGCTCTATAGCCCTAAAGTCGATTTGACAACTAAAAGTCGTTATTTTCCCACTTGAAGACATTTTCAAGCCCCACCTTTTGTAGGGAAGTTCTAAATTAGTATTATCTTTCAAATGCAGTTGGAATTTAACTTTTTCATTTTTTGGGCCTGCAAATGGGACATACATGTAGTACCTTTAATCTAGTTTCAATGCGTATTTGGGATGGATATGTGAACACTGAATGTAAAATGTTGCTATATTTATGATTGATAATATATTTCTTTTCTCCACTATCTCACTGTGTATCGTGCAGCAAAAAGTAGCAGACAAATACTTTGCTACAACAACAGACAGCACCAGGCTAGCAACTGATACACTCCAAAGAGTACTAGAGCAAGTCAGGGTAAGATCTGATATTAAAGCCCCACTGCACTACTTATAGCTACTTGCGCCCTCTATATAGCAAACAATGCCTAATTTGTGCCTGTTGGTCCCCCATGATCCCCGTTTTCTTATGTTAATTGAGAGCTGATTTGATGAGACAACCACCTGTCAGTGACCTTGCAGGGAGGTCTAATCCCTTTGGCCAAACTAGTGCAGACAGGCTTTAAATGGCCTACAGTAGTATGAGATGCAAAACCGTAACTACATTCCCAGGCTAGATCAACCTTCCTAAAACTGTCAATACATTGTGCACAACCGATGCGCTTTTATTCACCACCAAAAATAAATTACTTGGCTTTTGGATTGATCATAAAAAGTGTGATTTTTATTTTGTTGACTTTGTGCCAGTCTTGAGTTTGAGTTGTAGATGCACCATCATGAGGTGGTTCATTTACTTGACTTTCAATGAAGAGATTGTTCTCTGCCTGATGCATATTTCTCCTCAGACAAGGCATCGTATATCTGCTGTTTCTTCTGGCCCAGGCGTTAAATGGCTACCTGTCAGATTTTGTTCCCCTTCATATGCACTATATACACAACAGCTGCCAGAGTTTTAAGTCTGAGTAATAATTTCCAATCAGTTATGAAGTGCATTTTGTTCAAAAAAGTTGTAAAAAAATGTGATATACTGTTTTATACAAAAAAAGAAATAATTTCATTATTATTGGTTTCATTTGATTGATTGTAGGTTGAACAGCATCACATTGTGCATAGTATGCTGGTGAACAGTGAAACCAGAGAATCGATGCTATCCTTCCTAAGCAATGTATTATCCAGAAACAACAAGAGAGCTCAAATGCAGGTAAGAACAGAGCAAGAATGATATTATTTAAAACATATTTGTCGCTTACACCCAGTAAATAAGATCGATTGATCGATCTGTATTGAAAAACAAGTCAGAAACAATCTTGGAACCAGCGGGACTTGAACCTGCATCTACCGCTTGTTTCTAGTTCATCAAACTATTGAAATTTCTCCCAGGAAGCATTACATTTATACAAGTTATTGTCCTATGGAGGACTAATGAATATTAATAAGTCAGAATGAATCAGGAGAGCTTTGGGTATTGTTTCTAGTTCATCGTGACTGTGCCATGGACCAGTGATGGCCTGGTGGTAGAGTCGCTGCCCGGCAAGCAGTAGATGCAGGTTCAAGTCCCGCTGGTTCCAAGATTTGTTCAGACTTTTTATTTTCAATACAGATTGATCAATCAATCTTATTTACTGGGTGTAAGCCACAAATATGTTTTTAAAAGAATATTATTCTATTCAATCATTATTTTACTGTCCTCCATTCACCCATACATGTATCTTCAACAAACTAAAGATTTCAGAGGTGAAAGTCAGCTCTGTCCTGTTATTCTAAATCGTGTGTAGGATGAACCTTGAAGGACATTGATAAGTTTTCATTTTCTTGTTGACTTGAATTACTTTTGACTTAAGCCGTCCACACCATCACTGGGATGTATGATGGCTTCTGTTTCACTATGGCTTGCCACACCTTCCTGTCTTCTGTTAGCCTAGTGGCTTTAGTCAGGGAGTCAACTTGTCTGTTTTTGCAGTCTGCCTTGATGCAGTCTGTCCATCTCTTAGCTGGTCTTCCCCTTGGGCGTTTGCCATGTACATTTCCGTTGAGAAGGATGTGGGGGTATCTTTTTGAATTCATTCGGTTGATATGTCCAAAGTATCTCAGTCTTTTTGTGGCAACCCTGTCGATGATGGTTTCTTCCATATTCAGTTGTGTTCGTATGTGTGTGTTCCTGAGCCCGTCAAATCTGGTCACACCCATGATTCTCCTGAGGCATGCCATCTCAAAAGTGTGAAGTCTATTTTCATCGACCTTCTTTAATGTCCATGTTTCTGCACCATATAACAGAATAGACAACACCAGGACTTTGTACAGTTCTACCTTTGTTGAGCAGCGTATATCTTTTGATGCCCAGATTTTCTTGAGTGCTTGGAATGCTCCTATTGCCTTCCCAATGCGGTGCTTTACCTCTTCCGAGCAGGATCCTGTCTGGCTTATTGTTCCTCCCAGGTACGTGAACTTATCTACTTGTTTTAGCTGTTCTCCTCCAACGTTGATATTCAATAGTTGAGGCTGTTTGCTTATGGCTTGTACTTCTGTTTTGGTAATGTTTATTTTCAGTCCAAAGTTTGAGCTGCTCTGGTGTACTAGGTCAACTATTGTTTGGAGGTCTCTATCATTGTCAGTTATAAGGACTACATGTATGTCATCAGCAAATCTTAGGTTTTTGATCAGCTGTCCCTGTACTCTTACGCCGATCTTGGTGTCATGTATTGCGTAAAACATCACAGCTTCGAGTAAGATGTTAAAAATTTGTGGGGACAGGGCACATCCTTGGCGTACCCCAACTGTGGTTTTAAACCAGTCGGTCAGTTCACCATTCACTCTGACTGCACTGTTTGATTGTTGGTAGAGTGCTTGAAGTAGGTGTATGTATTTTGATGAATATCCAAAGAAGTTCATTGCTTTCCACAGCCCTTCCTGCCAGACTGAGTCAAATGCCTTTTCGTAATCGATGAAGCAGCATAGGAGGCTTTGATTTCTTTCAAGGCGCTTTTCCATTATCTGTCTGAGGGTGAACAATTGATCCATAGTGGAACGTCCTGGTCGGAATCCAGCTTGTGCTTCGGACAGCACTTCTTCTGTTTTCTTCATGATCCTTTGCTGGAAGATGATACTGAACACTTTCCCTGCATGGCTTAGCAGGCTAATACCCCTGTAGTTTCCACAGTTGAGTTTGTCTTTTTTCTTGTAGATTGGTGTTATTATGGCTTTTCCCCAGTCAGCCGGAAAAGTTTCTTCCCGCCATATTTTGTTGCACAATTTGTGAAGTATGGTGATTCCTGTTGACCCAGCAGCTTTGAGTTCCTCTCCTGTGATGCTGTCAGATCCAGGTGCTTTCTCTTCTGCGAGTTTTCGTACAGCAAATTCTACTTCATCTCGCAGAATGTCTGGAACCGGTTCGAGGCTGGCCATCTGAGGTATGTTAGTAGCTTCTCCATTTGTTTGGTTCTGGTGATTGTACAGTTCCTCAAAGCTTTCTTTCCATCTCTCTTTAACATCTTTCATCTCTGTAAGGATTTCTCCATCTTTGCTTTTCACTGCCTGCATTCTGATGTTAGATTTCTTAGTGATTTGTTTGATTGTTGTGTATATTATGTTCTTATAAAAGACCAGTTGGAGAGCTTTGATTGAACTAATAAGTTGTATAGCTTTATTGAGGCTCTATGTCAGTCAGACATCTTTGTAGGCATCTCTTGTACAAGTACTCATTGTTTCATAACATGACCTGGCATGAGTCATGGGTTGCAGGTCATTCTATATTTAGTTATACATGCTAGTCTGTATTTGCAGACTCTGTTAAACTACATGTAGCTATCACTACAGTGTAGACTGCCTTGGATTTGGTAGCCTGACGTGAGGTTTCCACTTTTTTGCATAGATCTTGTATCCATTTGTCTTTGCAGCCTTTTGTTTTCCTTCGTATTTCTCTGTTAAGGAAGTTGTATCTCGGTCTTTTGTTTGGGTCTCTTTGTTTGTCTTGTTTCGCTTCCTTTCTCTCATCACTCAGTCGGAGGACTTCTTCACTTATCCAAGGTTCTTGTTGTTTGGATTTTTTAAGTCCCAATACTTTCTGTGAGGTTTCATTGAAGGCTGTTTTTACTTCTTTCCATAGGTTTTCCACATCTGTGTCATCTTCCCCCAGCAGAGGGCCAAACTTTCCTCCTATTTCAATTTCATATTATCTGTCCTGGTTTTGGGGTCTTTGAGTCTAAAGACATCATATCGCTTCAGGTACTGTGGTCTAGGTTTTGCTTTGAGCTTGAGACGTAGGTTGGTTATAATTAACTGATGGTCTGATCCTACATCGGCACTTGGAAAGCTTTTTTTGTTGATAGTTTGCTAAAATATCATTCATTTTTGTGGTCCTCTCTTTAGTCTGCCTATGCAGTTTGTGTAAATCTGCAGTATGATTATTTCAATTTCTTTGTTTCAAAATGGAGCACAATGAGAAAATACCAGTGTTGCCAATTTAGAGAAGGAAAGCTGATCATTTATAAACTCCAGTCCTTTATTTATCAACGTATACATCTTTCTTATTGGTTTATAAAAAAAGAAGTTTCATTATTAATGAGAAACAATTCATTTCCACAGAAAGGAATGTTGTATGTTAATATTATTATTTGAAAAAAAAACTTTATTCAGCAAATTTATAACTATATTGAGTGAAAATGATAATAATAAAAGCTCACATTTATAATGTGCCTAATACTTTGTTTCTAGGTGCAGTACATATTATTACCCCGGTCATCAGATTCAGGCTTACCCGCACAGAATGTATGCACATTCTCCACTCCCTGGGGAGCATTTGACTGATACTCAAAAGACTTTTATTCTGTTGCACCTTACAGGTTGATGAGAGCCAGGTCGCTGGAGATGGCTTCATGCTCAACCTCCTAGCCATCTTCCATCGTCTCAGCCAGAAGATACAGCTCAACAAGGTGGATGTACGCTACACGCATCACCCAAAGGCTAGGATAGACGTCTCTCAGGAAACTAAGATGAATATGACGGAACAGGAGGCCCAGGAATGGCTTAAAGGCATTAGTGAGTAGAGTAGAGGGTAGAAGAAGGGGGGGGGGGAGGGGTGGGGGGAGTGAGGGGTAAAGGAAGAAGATAAAGCTCAACAAGGTGGATGTACGCTACACACATCACCCAAAGGCTAGGATAGACGTCTCTCAGGAAACTAAGATGAACATGACGGAACAGGAGGCCCAGGAATGGCTCAAAGGCATTAGTGAGTAGAGTAGAGAGGGGAGGAGGGGGGAGGGGGTGGGGGGAGTGAGGGGTAAAGGAAGAAGATACAGCTCAACAAGGTGGATGTACGCTACACGCATCACCCAAAGGCTAGGATAGACTTCTCTCAGGAAACTAAGATGAATATGACGGAACAGGAGGCCCAGGAATGGCTTAAAGGCATTAGTGAGTAGAGTAGAGGGTAGAAGAAGAGGGGGGGGGGGGGAGGGGTGGGGGGAGTGAGGGGTAAAGGAAGAAGATAAAGCTCAACAAGGTGGATGTACGCTACACACATCACCCAAAGGCTAGGATAGACGTCTCTCAGGAAACTAAGATGAACATGACGGAACAGGAGGCCCAGGAATGGCTCAAAGGCATTAGTGAGTAGAGTAGAGAAGGGGGGAGGGGGTGGGGGGAGTGAGGGGTAAAGGAAGAAGATACAGCTCATTAAGGTGGATGTACGTTACACCCATCACCCAAAGGCTAGGATAGACGTCTCTCAGGAAACTAAGATGAATATGACGGAACAGGAGGCTCAGGAATGGCTTAAAGGCATTAGTGAGTAGAGTAGAAGGGAAAAGGGGAGGGGGGTGGGGGGAGTGAGGGGTAAAGGAAGAAGATACAGCTCAACAAGGTGGATGTACGCTACATGCATCACCCAAAGGCTAGGATAGACGTCTCTCAGGAAACTAAGATGAACATGACGGAACATGAGGCCCAGGAATGGCTCAAAGGCATTAGTGAGTAGAGTAGAGAGGGGAGGAGGGGGGAGGGGGTGGGGGGAGTGAGGGGTAAAGGAAGAAGATACAGCTCATTAAGGTGGATGTACGTTACACCCATCACCCAAAGGCTAGGATAGACGTCTTTCAGGAAACTAAGATGAATATGACGGAACAGGAGGCTCAGGAATGGCTTAAAGGCATTAGTGAGTAGAGTAGAAGGGAAAAGGGGAGGGGGGTGGGGGGAGTGAGGGGTAAAGGAAGAAGATACAGCTCATTAAGGTGGATGTACGTTACACCCATCACCCAAAGGCTAGGATAGACGTCTCTCAGGAAACTAAGATGAATGGGGGGGGGGGGGGGGGGGGAGGGGAGGTCGGTCGGAGCAGAGGAGGGATATTAGAGCTACACCCACCAATTTCAGATGAATATGACGGAACAGGAGACCCAGGAATGGCTTAAAGGCATTAGTGAGTAGGGTAGAGAAGAGAAGGGGGGGGGGGGGGGGGGGTAGGAGGAGGGAGGGGAAGGGAAGGGGAGAGGTGTTACAGCTACACCCACCATCTTCAGATGAATATGACAGAACAAGCGGCTAAGGAGTGACTTAAAGGCTTGCTGTAGTGATCGGTACAGGAGGGGCTTCAAAGGGATGTTGGGTTCTAACCAATGTAAAATGCATGCATTATTGAGGTGCATTGTAAATGAACGTTAAAGGGGCAATTGTAAGGCCACAATTTATTGGAGATGCTTCTGTAAAAATAGTTCCGATTTTAATCATCAACCTGTCTTATCTCACTGAGCAGTTGGCATTAAGTCATTCTCTCCAAGTTAGTATGGTGTTCTTAAACACACAATTACAGAGATTTTTAAAAGAGTCCATCACCCTATAATGTACAAGCATTGCTTTTCAATAGGTTCCTCACGTTCTACTAAATCTATCATATGGATTGAGAATCATTGAGACGTCCTCATATATACTACATGTATTCTATATATATTTATTTTATATGTATATCTATATTTTTTGTAAAATGTGGAACAAATAAACTTGAAACTTGAACTTGAAACCCTTGATTCTTTCAGAGCCAGAGACCTGGGTGGAGCCCAAGTTCCCAACCGAGTGTTACTTTATGACCCTTCACTGCCAGCACCTTGCCCTGCTGCCGGCCTGCAGGCACTACTCCCAGCGGATCAGGACCTTGAGGGAGCTCTCCAGGCTGACCGATGATCTTCAGAACCAGGAGCCCCAGTGGAAGGGGACTCCCCTGGAGCGCAGGAACAGACAGCTCCTGGAGCGATGGAAGTCACAGACAAAGGTGAGTTAAAGGGAAAGACTGGTCAGGCTGCTATCAAAGAAGCTGAAAAATCTGACATCGTGGCCCAAATTCATAAAGGAGGTTTGTTGACAAACCTAGGTTTTCGTGTGTCATATGACCAGGTGTACAAACCAGGTTTGTGAAAAAACGTGTCAAAACGCGTCATATGACGTACATAAACCTAGGTTTGTCGACAAACCTCTTTTGTGAATTCGGGCCACAGTGTAAGTATCACATTGGCCCGAATTCACAAAGGAGGTTTGTCAACAAACCTAGGTTTATGTGCGTCATATGACGCGTTTCGATGCGTTTCAGACCAAGGTCTGATAGTAGTAACCAATAAGTTTGAGCAAATTTGGACAACTATCAAGAAAGTTAATATATTCACATGACATGGACCACTAGATAATTGTCACTCATCCCCTATTGTTCAGTCACACCACTGTTAATCCATAGAATAATTACCAAGACAATTTCATTTGATTTTAAGGAAAATATGGGTTTTTTCCTCAAAATCAAATAGTATTCAGTAGGTTAATGCAATTATGAGGTGATCATGAGGTGATCATGAGGTGAACATGAGGTGATCATGAGGTGGTCATGAGGTGAACATGAGGTGATCATGAGGTGATCATGAGGTGAACATGAGGTGAACATGAGGTGATCATAAGGTGATCATGAGGTGATCATGAGGTGATCATGAGGTGGTCATGAGGTGAAAATGACGTTAGTTGTGTCTGTAGCCTATGAATCAATTTAGTAAAAGTTTGAATGCCAGTTACCCATCTATAACCTTTGTCATTCATCACCCAAGTGAAGTAATAGGGTAACTTGGTAGAGATATTTCCCAAATGCTTGGCAGGTATATTGATCACCACTTTGTTTCTTCTCGAATCAGTGCTTTATAAACAGATACTACTATTTCAATTCACAATTATCCCTGCACGTCCCTACATGTGTTCGTTTTTACTTCTCTTTTCTCTGAACAGAAAATTGAGAAAGCTAAAGTGTGTGCTGACGCTGGTCTCCTCCATGAGAACCTACTCAGAGGCTGCTTCCAGTTTTATGGCACTGTCATGTCTCTTCTAGTGGGACTCGTCAGTCCTAAGGGACCAGCGTAAGTGTTTGTTGGGGGTATTATAAATATACATGAAGTGCAGATGGCACAAAGAGATGTAGAACAATATTCAAGAACAAATTAAAAGAAATTTGTTATAAATGATTTAGAGGCTGCTTCCAATTCTGTGACACTGTCATGTCTCTACTAGTAGGACTCGTCAGTCCGAGGGGATCAGATTTGAAAGCATTCAATTCAATTTCGGTTTTATTAAAAATATACCAAATAAAAAGTCCAAAGATTAACAATAATTGGCTAACATTGTATCATATAAAAATGCATTAAAAACAGTAGATTTATAAATTCAGTAATATAACCTCCACACTACTATCTTTTGAGTCATGTCAGAAAGAAGGAGTTTATTGTTCTAATAGTATATGATATTGGTACCCTGAGGTATAGTTATTCTAGAAGACCACATAATATATTTGCATTTCATCATTTCTGAGTTCACTTTAATCTTGCCCTCAATCTTCCTACAGCCTGCCATTACATACAGACATTCCACCAGCTTTTGCTGCCCTGCCAGAATATTACGTTGAAGACATCGCTGAGTTTCTTCTATTTGTCGTTCAGTAAGTCTGCTATTCATTTACAATTGTATTGATTTGTTTTTAAGCTACATGTAGTCCACCACTCAAAAAAAGTTGTCCTAGTTAGTTAATATGTAGTGGCACTTAAAAAAATGTCCAGAAGGCAAATAGAAAGATTCTAAATAATTGTTGTTGCTATTGTTGATGGTGATGTTAGTTGTGGTGGTGGTGATATGTGGACATGGGCATTCTTTCATGGAGCCGTCCTACATGTATTAAAGGCTCTCAGACATTCCATGTTTTTAACCGTGTACTTATCAATGCTTCTACCAAACACGCTGGTGACAGAGTACTGCATTTAGCTGTTAAGAATTGTTCTCATCCAGTTGTCAAAGGTTATATTTAATTTATTTATTTCTTTCAATAAAGTTTGCTCAAATATTGATCACGTACATAACATGTTTCATAATGTTCTTTCACCAGACATGTGCATCAGATTCTAGAAGACACAGTCTTACCTTATGTTGGTGTTTCCTTTGTTCAGTCTAGTCATTACCTATCAAAAAGCTACCTTGTTGCTAACAAACAAGCAGAAAAGATCACGAGTGAAACTCAAAATTTAAATGAAGCATGTGAATCCAAATTAAGTAAAACAAATTATGAAAAATGAAAATCATCCACTCTTTCCACATATGTTTTTATGCGTTCTGGTAAACGACTTTGTTAAATTAACTGTCGCACCTAACGTTTTCTAAATTCCTTTGTTCCTTTCTCTATCCGCCAATGCAATCAAAATACTACCTGAATTTTATGTTCTTCTTTATTTCTGTAATGTTATTTTTGTAACCTTTCCGGGCCATCTCGTTCACTCGAACACTTAAAATAATTCACTTATTCTCTATAGCAATATTCTGAAGGATTTCTATATCAAAGTATATGATTTATATTATGTATGTAACCCTATTGTGATTGTTTGTACAAACTTTGTAAAATGTGAGCAAATTTTTTTTCCAATATTGGACAATAGATTGAAATTGAACATCTTTATTTTCTTCTCATTATCTTTTGACCAGACACATGCCTCAGATCCTAGAAGACACTGCCCAACATGACATGGTACCGTTCCTTCTCACCTTCATGTGCTCAGGCCAATATCTCAAGAATCCTTACCTCGTTGCAAAGCTTGTCGAGGTACGTATGGATCTTCTTGTTCCCTGCTGTTTACATCAATGAAATAGGATTTTTGTATTGCCAAATTATTATATTCCAACAATGTGACTATGTAGGAATATCAATTGATGCAAAGCGTATAAAGAGTCCATTACAAGTGTCAACTATCTACTCTTATTACTTGTAGGTATTCTTTGTGCTGAGTCCAGCCGTCCAGCCCAAAACTGCCAAACTCTTTGAGGCTATTCAACTCCACTCACTAGCCATTCCGCATCTTGTTCCTGCACTCATGAGATTCTACACAGGTAAGCCCCAAACATGTTACTTTGTGTGGGAGATGAAACCATGTTCAAATTTGACAGGTTAGCCCCACATATGTTGATTTGTGTTAGAGGGCTTACATGTCAGGTCAGTCCCACATATGCTCATTTGTGTGGGAAGTGTTACAGGACATGTCAGTCCCACATATGTTGATTTGTGTTAGAGGGGTTGCAGACAAACAAGTCCCACATACGTTCATTCCTGTTGGAGAGAAATGATGTACAGTCTTCTTTGACAGGTTACATGTGTTGATATGTGTTTGACAGGAAATAGAGTCTTATCCTTAGTAAAGTCTGTCTAATGTTGACTAGATTGCAGGAGGGGCAGGAAGATTAAGAATTGTCCTTTCAGGTCAGCCCCACATACTCTGGTGTCTGATAAGAACTACAGGGCAATGCAACTCATCATCTTTTGAGCAAATAATTCTTGCAAAAAAGACGCCTGGCTGGAATGCTCCCCAGGGAGTGGAGAATGTGCATACATTGTATGCGAGTAAGCCTGAATCCATTGACCGGGGTAATACTATATATATCAGTAAAGTGCTTTGAGGAGGCTTTCTGTCTTGAAAAGTGCTTTATAAGAACTAGCTATTATTATTACTATTAACTCACAAAGATCTCAAATCTTTTTAAAAATTCTTTATTATTGTCCAATCCTACCCTATTTCCATTAGACTATTTTGAATTTGTTTGAGTCTAGTGTGTATACCGGTAGTTAAAACATACTATTTATCTTCGACCCTGCAGATATAGAGACGACGGGAGCTAGCAGTGAGTTCTACGATAAGTTCAGCATCCGCTACCATATCAGTATAATCTTCAAAGCACTTTGGAAGATTCCTTCACACCAAGGTGTCTTTGTTAAAACCAGCGAGTAAGTTAATCTTTCATGTTCCTTTTCACAGCGAATATTTTATCAAATCAACAGTGGAAGAATGCTTTCAGTGCAGGGAGTGGCTTAAATTGCCCAGGCTTTAAATAAATAATTGTATCTACAACAAAAAAATGTATGTGGATGTAGAAAATTATCTCTTTGTATGGAATTCAGTACTGTTGGGAAAAGAAAATTGTTTTTATGTTTGACATTCAAAATTTCTGGACAAAGAACACTATTTTTTTCTTTTAAATGTATCAAGACAAACATTTGAAAGAAGACCTCAGGAATAAAAATTGAATGTGTCTTTCATGTATATGTTTGCAAACTTGATGGTGCAGGAAGGTTTAAATTGTTCTAAAGCCATTGAGATCTTCACCTAGAATTTCTTTTAAATCCTTGTGTTTTCCATCAACAATTTGGTTGCCTTCTTCTCCTACATGTACCTGCACGTTGGCCACATGTGCAATTTTGCACAAAACAAATTAATGGAAGGATTGCCCTGTTCAACAAAGTGGCTCTACAAAATTTCTTATTTCTTGATTAGCTCCATGAAAACCCTTTTAACACTGATATAGATTGATCTTGTACTGGAAACAGTTAAATAATCTTGAAGCCTTTGATATATTCATCCCATGATAAACACAATATGGCACACCACAGGGAAATTATTTTTATGGCATGTAACAAGATGAAGACATCTCAAACTGAAGCTTGCATATTTACCAAGATTTGATTGTATCTGTTTATTCTTTTCAGGATCCAGGATTCCAACTTTGTGCGCTTCATCAACATGCTGATGAATGACACCACGTTCCTTCTAGATGAGAGCATTGGTTGCCTGAAACGCATCCATGAGGTCCAAGAAGCAATGAAGGATCAGCAGAAATGGAGAGAAATTTCTCAGGTAACTCATGCTTAGGTCAAACCTATTAATAATAATAATCTGGATTTACATAGCACTTAATATGGAATACCCTTTCTAAGCACTTTTACAGATATTATTACCCCAGTCATCGGATTCATTCACGCACAATGTGCATCTCCACTCCCTGAGGAGTATTCCTACCATATGGTCACCATGAGGGCATAGGCAATTACTAACATAAATGCTTTTCGTCCTCCTACCGGTTCCCCATTTCTCTCTGGGGTATTGAGTGGCAAATGTAGATTAATGCCTTGCCAAAGGATATTAGTGCCATGTCAGGGATCAAACCACGACCTTTGAAACCCAAGTCAAGTGCTTAGCCCACTGGAACACCACGGTCTGGCTCCAGTCAGATTTTGAAAGAATTCATACTAGCATTTGATATGAATATTCAAACATGTAACATTTATTATAATGAACAAGGATATGAATAATCACATGACTGATAAAATCAAATTACAAGGCATTTTATGTTAAATCGGCTCAGAGTCGTAGCGACGTCAGACCAGTAGTCTTGACCAGAAAATCTTGACTAGTTTTCAGAGATGATATCATCACATAGTTTGTGACAGTGGGATTCGATGAAGAAAAGCTGGTGGAAGAAGATCGGAATAATAAAGGGTTGTTCAGTTAATACCCAGTATACCACCACACCCCCCCCCCCCCAAAAAAAAAAGGCTGCAGTTTTCTACATGTATTATGAATGGCAACTACACGCCATAATGATCCTGTGCTTTTTCATGGAGCTCTGTCTAATATATAAGATACATAAATGTGAAGCATATTACTCTTTATTTCATCTTTTAAAAAATGCTGTTGTTTTGCCGCGTTATATCTGAACAAGGATTAAAAGCAATATCTGTCAGAGAAAAATGGTAGGGTTACTCAGCCTGTTTTTGGACATACCACTATGGATGATGATGTTTAACATCACACACTCCTTTAAAGGCATCGTTTAACAATTTTAAATCGGAGATGCATGGCCCTACATGTTATCAGTGTCTGTGATATAGTGTAATATTGAAGCCCTGAAAAAATTGCGCTTCAAAATGATCATGAAGTGCCTCAAAAAGTAAAAAAATATTTGAGTGACCGGCTTTACCATACCAGTATTCATTTTCCCAAATAGACTGTATTGTTATAAAAACTGTTAGGAAAACGAAAAATGAATTTTTGATTTCCAATCATAAATATCTTGATAATCAGACAGGCGATTGGCTTGTAAAAGTCATGGGATTCCTGACTGACTTAAAGGTTTATAATTATGATTGCAGCATGAGCTTAATCCAGGATTTTGTTTCAGAATCTGAGACAATGTTACTGAGGCACTTTAACATCTAAGGTCTCTTCTTATAACTCAGTTTTCTCTCTCTCCATCCCTCTTCCTGTCTGTGGTAGGAGGAGCAACAGAGCAGATCTCGTCAGCTCTCTTCTGACCAGCGTCAATGTCGGTCCTACCTCACGCTTGCCAACGAGACCCTAGAGATGTTCAACTACCTCACTATACATATCAAGAAACCCTTCCTAAGACCAGTAAGTAAACGTAACAGCTAAACCATGTATTGCATCTTACAATGACCAATCAGCAGAAAATACAGTGCTCTCTAGGTTCCTTTGGCAGTATACTGTACCGTAATTAACGGTGTATAAACCGCCCTCGTGTATTAACCGCACCCCTCTTTTTCGCCCTTAAAAAAATAAAATTGCTGAGTCTCTGTCGGCAGCAAGCCAGGTCTGTGTTAAAAAAAACCACGCGGGAAGGCCTTTGATTAACTGCGAAGTGCAGCTGAATGTGTAAGATCATTAATGTAAATTAAAAAACAGTAGAGGACCTAGGATAGAACCTTGTGGTACGCAGTGTAATAGAAAAAAATGGAGGAATTATTATTATAAACTACATATTGAGATCTATCAGAAAGATTACTTTCAAACCAAGATGACAGACAAATTTGAGTGTTGTTCTAGTTTCCGACTGGTGAGTCAACACACCAATTTTTTTTTGGCGGGAAAAAAGTGCGGTTTATACACCGTTAATTACCGTTAATATCACAGACACTATCGCATCTCAGATTTAACCTTGTTAAACAATATCTTTCAACTCTCTCTACCCAGGAGCTGTGCAGTCGTCTGGCGGTCATGCTCAACTCCAACCTCCAACAGCTCTGTGGCCCAAGGTGCAATGACCTCCGTGTTGAGAACCGTGAGAAGTACGGGTTTGAACCACGTAAGATGCTTGACCAACTCACCACTATCTATCTCAACCTGGACAGCAAGGAACTCATTGAGGGTATCGCAGCTGATGAGGTCAGTTGAAGAATGGGTAGCATTATTCCGGGATCTTTTTATCCATTGTCACATTAACAATTTCTAACTTGATTGAGTGTACAGGGAGTATCATATATTAGCAATGACAACAACATAATATACAGTAGGCTTGCGGGTGCATCATGTGAGAGAGAGAGGGAGGATTGAGGGGTCCTGAAAAGGACTCTCAGTAATCTTTCTTGAGGGTGTGTAGTCCTCAAAAGGACTTTTGGTATAGTCTTGAAAAAGACTGTTGGTTATCTTTCTTAGCTTATAGTTCTAAGGAGAACTATAGCGCTTGGAGAGGACGAGTGGCGGGAGTGGCTCGACGTTTCGAACAGGTTGACTATCCGTCGTCGTCTCAATCCTCCCTCTCTCTCTCACATGGTGCACCCGCAAGCCTACTGTATATCTTCATCACCATGCAAGCCGATACTTACAAGCAGCATCTAACAAAATAATAATTTCTTTTTTGAAGGTGGGAGGGGTGGGGGTAGGTAAAGAGAATCATGTTTGCATATGCCATTACAGTTTATTTTTTATCTTACCAAATCACATGAGAAATGAATGGAGATATGAATATTAATGTAAGGTACAAAGGAAAAGAATATTCATGTATTTAGGAGGCAAGGATGTGCACGGTTGCAAGTGAAATTTATTTTATTTCTTATCATATCGCATGAAAAGTGTCTATGTAGAGTTATGAATATTAGCCCACTGAATTTCATTCCAATTTAAAAGTTCTAGATGTACCGTATCCACAATTTTAAGAATGAATACGTCTCCTAAAGCACCTGTATCCGCCAGCTCATGCACACTTCGCATACCTGCCAACCCTCCCGAATAATCCGGAATATCCTGTTTTTCTGGATTTTTAGGACCCCAAAATGCGGGATGTTTTTTGTTTGTTTTTGTTTTTGTGTTGCTTAAGCCAAATTAAGCTTGTTTTATCATCTGCCACGATGTCAGAGTTCACGTATTGCGTGCTTTGAAGGGCTGCATGATTGAGCAGCTAATTTGTATTCGCTTTTTTGCACAGATTTACCGCGTATTGCCAGTTACACTGCCGCTGCATGTGTGAACGCCTGTTATTGGGTACAGATTTCTTATTTTCGAAGACATACCGTCCTAAAAATTCTTAATTCTCATTTTCAAATGTTGGCAGGTATGCACTTGGCACGGGTCTAACAAAATTAGTACACACATCTGGGTCAATCAATAATCAATTTACATATTAATGTTTAGTTCTCCAAAAGTAAAGAGTTGTGTCTAGAGCACTTTTTTGGAAGGATTAAAATGTTAGGTTTGAAAGTTGTATAATGCAAGCACCAATAGTAACATTAGCCAAAACCCATGGAATGAATATATTGTAGTTTGTGAGATTGCAACGGGTTCAAAACACCTGCGCAAGGCTGATTTGTTGTTTTCCGAATTCACACAGTTCACCCCAATTTTAAGAAATCTACATTGGTTACCAGTACGCCAGAGAATAACATTCAAAATCTTGCTGATTGTATATAAAGCACTTCTTGGTCAAGCTCCCACGTATATATCAAGGAACTGTTAAATTTCAAACTTAATCAACAAAATTGTGACTTGCACAGTTCTCGAGATGCTTTGTTGCTGCAGATCCCATCTATCAAAAGAAAAATAACGCTAGGTGATCAAGCATTTGCTTGTGCAGCCCCAAAACTCTGGAATAACTTACCATTTGAAGTCAGGAAATCACCATTAACCATTAACTGTATATCTAAGCATATCAGGAGCTCTTGTAGCTCAGTAGAATATATACTTAATGTTGGATAGTTTCTGCGCTCTATAAATGTATTATTATTATTATTATTCCTACAGCGTTCTTTCTGCCAGGACATCTTTGCTGAAGCCATCCGTATCATGAACCGCAACAAGATCAAGACCTCGTCTCAGATCCAGCAGTTTTCTGATCTATCTCAGAGGGCTCATAAGATTGCTGAGATGAATCGACAGACTGACCTGGATCTAGAGGATGCCCCTGACGAATTCAGAGGTGAGTCGTCTTAACCTATAGCAGTTTTTCTACAGATCTATATGAATTTACAGCAATTATTTGGATTTTCCACTCTTTCATGGTTAAATTATTGACATTGATTGGTTTATTCTTGAATTCTCTGAGTTAATTTTGCATTTCTGGTGATAAAATTCCATTTCAAGAAAAACTGTTTGAAAGTAATTTTGAAATGTTAATCAAATTCTTAAAAAAATGATAGCGCCTGTCTCCATTTCTCGATATCTTGTGAAGAAGCTCTTAATAGCACTAGTACTGTACATGGTGGATTCATCATGTTCCATGTTTTGTTTGACATCACTTTGGACGAGGAGGTTTCATTTGGAGAGAAGACTCATCCTATTTCTAGTAGCAGTTCTCTCATTGACTGTTAAAGGTAATACAAAGTTTTGGGAAATTCTGAAAAATTGGTAGATAGTGATTCTTTACAATTTTGATATATTTGGATGCCCCTGTGGATGTATTATAAGCACTAGAAAATTTAGCCCCTAAACTACTTCTGCTTTCGAGAAAAATTGAATATAAAAATTTAACGGTGCTCCCAGTAAATTTTGATTAATTTCTAATAGCGCCTACGGCCGTACAATGGTAGCTGCGACCATGAAAATCTCAGAATATGTAGTTGTGATATATAATTTCCAAAGAGGAATAGCTAATCGGTCAATTTTAGTCAATAAGCATTGTTTTATAGCTTATTGATATCTTGACCTTGAGAGGGATCTATACAACATAAAGAGTTTATTGTTTACAATTTCATAACTTTAGACTCGATTTCAACCGCGACAGCGATCACTGAATATTGTAAGATCGCATATTCTTCCAATATGTTCATTTAAACCAAATCCATGACCCCATACCAAAACTTTGTATTACCTTTAAGAGCCAGAAAGGACAAAGGTTAACTCTTTGTAAAATGATTTGACTTGCCACCCTTCTGTTCCTTTATATATAATACAGTTTTGAGTCACCTTTCTCTCTTTTTCCTGTCATCATTGCAGATCCACTGATGGCAACGTTGATGGATGACCCAGTGATCCTCCCATCAGGCAACATCATGGATCGTTCAGTTATAGAGCGCCATCTGTTGAACTCCCAGACAGATCCGTTCAACCGTAGCGCCCTTAATAGTGAGATGCTCCAACCAGGTAAGAAGTAAAGCAATTTTGATATGAACTTCCAGACTTTCAACTTTCAGGCTGCCGGCTCAAAATCTCATAGCAGACCTTGCAGGAGACTCTAGGAGAATACATGAGAAATGCTGAAGACTTTAAAGGCCGGCTGTACTAGTTCAGCCAGAAGGTCACTGACAGGTGGCTATCTCATTAACTCAACTCTCAATTAACATTAACAAAGAGGATCATGGGGGACCAACTGGCACCGATTGGGGAAGTTTTCTATATAGAGGGAGCAAGTAGCTGCAAGTAGTACAGTGTGGCTTTAAGAGGAAGAGCCATAAGGGGAATGAAAGGTCCATCCCCACAGTGTGTGAAAAACGGACACTAAATGATGATGATGGTGATAATCTTAGTGGATAATTAGTCATTTTCATGGTTCATTCAACCCTGGAATATTCATGTATTTCATTCAATCAAGATAAGTCCTTACTTTGTATACTGTAAAACCAGAGAATTTCACTAGCAAGAAACCTATACACAAACTTCTCATTGGTCCAGTTTCACTAAGTTTCATGCAGCAAAATAAATAGTTATTTTTTATTTTTTTATTTATTAATTTGTTATTAACAAAATTATTGCAGCAAAAACAGAAGACATTCTAGATGGTCTGTCCCAGATAAATGTTTATTACATTGAAATCTACTTAAGCAGCCACCTGTGCAGAAAGACCAACTGTCTCTAAAGACAACTTTTTTAGTTTCCCTAAGTATCATTTATCATTGATACCTGTACATTAAGACCATCTGCTTGTAAAGACCACATTTCTTGTCTCCCTTGAGTGGTCTTTATATACAGGTTTCACCGTTTTGTAATCATGATTTTCCCTCATTCCCTCTATCATTCCAACAGCCACTGAACTGAAACAGAGGATACAAGAATGGATCCACACCAAGATGCAGAAAGACTGATGATCTAGTGAGAGTCAGACCAGGGGAATGTTTCACAATGACTAAGATCAACTTTAAGTTGGACTTATCTATGGCAGGCCGTTCATGCCACTAGTTCCTCTAACCATTCCTGACATTGGTTTCTCAAGGGACGTACAAATCGTGGTCACAAATCTACAGAATTTACCTTTTTTGATAGTTCATCATTGAAGGAAAAAATATTATCTAAAGATTATAATTGAGAGAACATAGGTCAGAGCAGCAAGTGGCATGAACAGCCTGCCATAGTTAAGTCCAACTTAAAGTCGATCTTAGTCTTTGTGAAACACCCCCCAGAAGTCCTACAACTCACTCAAGCATCAAGCCATGACAGATGATGTAAACATAGCCCATTTTTCTGCTTAAGCATTGGTCAGCTTTGCAGGCCTCATGAGAATATAGTGCAAAATGAATAGAACATTACTTCAGATGTTCAAATCAAATCCCCTTGGGGTATTTCAAAAGCAAAGTAAAGTGAGGTGAGAATAGGCATTGTAAAAACTGCTATTTATTTGTGCTGGAGCATTTGCAAATCTTGCAGGTGAGGTCCCATGACAAGATAATGCAAGATGAAAAGAACAAACACACACACAAAAGATAATTTATTTGCGTTTTTCAAATCACTTGGCCCAGCTTGGTTCCAAACTGCCAATTTCTATTTAGAATTCCGCATTTCATAAGACTCCAGTCTGCAGTGTCTATATATCACGTTTGGTTAATAATGTATACAAAATATCACCTTCGGAGCGTGCTCTGCTAAACAAGAGTTTAATAACATTGATTCAAAACTCTCAAACCATTGAATGAAAACATTCACAAAGCTTGTTGTTTAAATGTACTTTGATCATATGAATTAACTACATGATAAACCATTCTGATAACACTAGGCTTAATAAACACCCTCCTTGCACTTAGGTATAAGGATATCTTTTGCCAAGTGCCAGAATGGTGTTTCCTAAGCCTAGTGTTAACACAGTGTTAACAACACTCTGCCGCTCTACAGACAGTATGCTTGCAAAACCAGACACATTCACATGCATACAAGTTTTCCAAATTTGTCAAGTGCTCAACATTTGTGAAAGTCTCGTGCTGCGAAACAGTAGTCCCTACCGATTTCTTGGTTCTAGTCTAACAACACGGTCCTGCAGACTCTTTGCTAAATTTTAACTTTGTGGCTGCCTAAGTTATTTGTGTTTGTCCTGGATCCATAACAGTTGTAACTTTTCCTATATTTTTGTTTTTCCATATTTTAGTCTCAGTTTTAAAGGAAGGAGATAGTTCAGAGAAGGAGATAAGTATGATGTTTTCTAGTCTCTATGCAACAGTGCAATTGTAACTTTCACCAAAGAAGGGAGAAAGTATTTAGTATAGAAGATAATTTCTTGTATGCATCTTAAGGAGCCCTGATCTGATGTTAATATTGTATAACTTATAAAATGTTTGATAAATCCCCAAGGATGAGTGATATTAGTCCTGTTTCTGATGTAAATAAAATCAAACAAAAAGAACGTGCTGGGGGTAGAATTCTGATGGAGTTGTTGAAAGTTTGTGGTACCAGAATTGTAAATAAGAATTTCAAAAAGTAAAAGTCTATGAGCTGGAAAGCTATGCATCGTTGCAGTCAATTTCTTTCCAGTTCCATTCTTGGATATAAAATAAAATTATAACTCTTTCAACACGGCTTTGTATACATTCAGAATCATTTGGCTTTTGATACAATTGGTTACAAAAGAAGAAACAGTAAAACTCTATAACACGTTATGTCTTAGGATTTCTGATGTATATTGTACAAATGATTTTAATAACTCCAAGTGTGATTACTTTTATTTATGTAATTGAGAGACTTCAGGCCACAACTGAAACTTGCAATCATTACTCTCTGATGGGATTTTGTTTAATGTGAGAGCAGTGGTCTTGGGGTATGCTGGATACCATATTATAAAAGCTATCTTCTGTCATCTCAATTAGGAATGGAAAACTTATAGTTCCCCCCCCCCCCCCCCCAACCTTCCTCCTCCCAGCCTGGTTGCTTCGTGTTCATATGTTTGAAGCCCCTGGATTATCTACACCTGTAAAGGTAGCGGCATATTAAACCGTCCCAGATTATTCATAAACACCTCATTTTTATATCCATATTTGATTTGTTAAAAAGAAAGAATTTTAGTCAGAATGGCATCATGATGTGTATACTTTGTACAGTGTTTGCCAATCTATTGTTCTTGTCATGTTTTACCCATCATCTCTTGTTTACACTGTATGTGCATGCCAAAAAGGGTTTACCATTTCAACCATTTTGGAGAACATTGTTAAATTGGGAAGCTATTGGAATCTTATGCAATGATAGCACATACCTTGAAAGTGTAGCTCTGATACTTTGTGCATATACTGCTAAGATTATAGGTACAGGATTTAAATTGTGTGAAAGATATTACTTTCAAGTTAAATGTCATGTCATCCAAAATGTTGAGACATTGAGTGATATTTTTTGGACATGTTATTAGCAGGCTTTGATATATTTTTATCTAATTTTGTTTTTAATGGAAAGCACATGAAGTAAGAATATCATCACAGAGGTCGGGCTTTGGGATTGTTCTTTTGAAGGATTGGGGAATTGTAGAATTTGAAAATGGAGAGAATATGCTAATAGGACTCAACATTGAAAAGGAAGTCCTCTGTGATTCAAATGTAGACTGTGATGAATGCATAATCTGATTAGTTTGATGTGATTAGAAAATTAAAAGATGTCCATGTAAAAGAAGTTTTGTTTAACTTTATATCCTATGTTTTTTACTTCTGGGAGACAGGGTGTAAGCAAAAAAGAGAGAAAGAGAGAGAGGAGGGAGGGGGTGGTGATATCATTTTGTTTCTTCCCTTCTGCCATTTTCTTTCCTAGTGAATTTGCTACTCCCTTTTTACTGAGATACATTATTAAGTAGAGGTTTTCTTTCCCTTAGATGTATATCTCTCTGACTTTCACAATTGAAGTAAGCAAGTACGAGAGAAATGAAGCAATGTCATGAAGGAAGTTTGGCCCTTATTTCAGTATTAGCTTGAGAAGAGTCTGACAGTATGTAGACTTAATTGAGCTCAAATTATTATAAAAGCAGAATATATGTTCAATCGTTCGCTTTTATTTCCTTGCAGTTGTATCCAGACGTATATTCCGAGCTAATGTATATTTCGCGATGCATCATTATTGAGGATTGTTTTTGCCATTGTTTTTTTTAATGTGGAGGGGAAGCACAAAGTATCATTGGCTGTTTATAAGATATAACACCCTGTGTGTGTCGATATATTTATTTGAGTATTTAAATGATGTCTTCAAGAATATTTAACCAAGTGTTCCTATTGCATCCACTTAATGCATGTTCATGATGTAAATTAGTAGTCTAGTTAAACCTACAGTTAGCAACTTAATTATAAATACTCCTTGGAAATATTCGAAGGTCTTTGTGTGTGTGTTTTCAAACTAAAGAATGAAAGGTGGACTGGTTGAATTAGGATCCTTGTTGAATACTTTTAGATGTATTAAGCTATGATTTGTCACATTATCAAGAAACAAATCGGGAAAAATCAATTTTTCATATGCTTAGAAAATTACAAACCTTGATAAGGGTATGAATAATTTAGTTGTTAACTGTATAATTCTTGTTTGTTATTTCATTTTTTATTTAATCCAACCTGTAAGGAAAGAGAATGTTTTAACTTAACACCATTTAATCCACGTAAGTCGTATTGAAAATTAAAATGACTACGGTATTCCTCATTGTCTTAAGTCTTTCTTTCTGCATGAGGGCTATAAGGACATTTCATTTTTGTATACGTTAGTACATGTACCCTTCAGATTTCTTAGTCTCGAGAGCAAAAAAGGGTATGAATCCTGACCTTCCAAAAAGTTCATAAATGGTGGTTGACCTGCTCAGATCTTAAAGCATGTACTTACTCATTTCCCAGGGCACGAAGGCTGTAATTCACAAAGGAGGTACCACATCCAATGAATGGGCGATGTACACCTGTTTTTACTCCACAATGGAAGTTTAAACCATGATTCAGTCCAGGGGAGTGTTTCACAAAGATCCTAAGTTGAACTTGTCTTTAAGTTGGACTTAACAATTATGGAAAGCCATTAGCCTCTTTGAAAATATTTTTTGAAAGTTATTTTAAAAGGCATTACATGTTGATTCAAATCATTCATTATTTTCTTTTGGCAAGGAGATTGCATGTTTTTGATGTGGAATTTTTGGAAAGTCTAAAATACTTTGCTTTTGAATATATTTTATTTCAAGGCTACAAATGGCTCGCCATAATATTTAAGTCCAACTTAGAGTTAAGTTCGACTTCGGATCTTTGTGAAACACCCCCTGGAACCTTTGTTAATTAGGGCCAAAGGGTTTCAAAATAATTCTGAATGAGAGCAAGGAGGGATCTGATTTATTGAAGCTTTAGCAGTTCTTTCCATCACTCATTGGCATCAGGAAACTATGAAGTGTTTTTTTTTAAAACTCTAGCTTAAGTTACGAGTACAATGAAAACATACATGTAGGGCCTCCTGTGTCTGAGTATGTGGGTCAATATCGATATGAGCTGGTGGAAAAAGGTTTAATCCCTATATCAAATTCACAGAAAGACTACAGAACAGTTAGTGTGGTATGGTATGTCACTGAAACAGCTCCCGTAGGATTTTTGTGCCAAAGTTGATTTTTTTTTTGTTGCATTTTTGGATTCATTGGGGTCCAAGCTATCTGAAATTGATGGGGTTCAAATTTTCCCGAAGACACCAAGTTTCCTTATTGCGCGTTATATAAGTCATTTTGGCGCCCAATATGGACCCCCATAGAAATGAAGGAGGGGTCTGAAAATTTGAACCCCATCATTTTTGGCCAATTGGGACCCTTTTGAAGCCAAAACAGCAACAAAAAACAAAAAAAAAAATCAACTTTGGCACAAAAATCCTACGGGATTACATACCATACCGCACTAAGTGGTTGTGACTGTACTTATGTGATACACATAATCATAATGTGATGAGGAGGCGAAATCAAACTCTAAACACCACGGCACTTCTGTATTTATATGCAAACCGAACAGTTGACTACTACAAGTAGAATGTTGTTAGGCCTCATTTACGTGTTTTCTAGTCATACGACCTGTGAGGAAGATTGTGCTCCCTTTAATTTCTATTCCTCAGTGTCGTGCATACTTGTAAATTGGAATATAAGAGTTAAAAGTATAAGGTTTGCTGAAATTGAATTTTAAGTTTGTTTTTAAATTATCTCAGAAGAATGTGAACGTATAATGTGAATGATCAAATATATGAATGCAATAATATTTGACACAGCGTATAGACTAGTAGTGATTGAATTAAATGGGTCAAGTGGCTGATCACCAAAAGACTACAGAAAAGTGTTTGTGACTGTATTTATTGCATTTCATTTCAGGTTACTTCATTTTAGCTCATTTTATTTGAATACGGAAACACCTGATTCAGTCGAAGGCTATTCTTCAGCAAGTCCGTGCAAACACAAAAAGACATATAAATAGTAACTGGTGAAGTTGGGTTGCATATAAAATATCATTTACAGGTATATAACCATACATATCAATAAAAAGAAAGATAATACAGTGTGAGTCAAAAAAAAACTTTACACCTAGAAAAATGCTAATAATTTTAAGAATCATTTATGAAAAGTCAATTATTATACACCATATGAAAGAGTGTTTCATCCCAAATCGTTTGGTACCATTTTGGGTGGTATGTGTTCACGCTTGGATAAATAGGAGGCATTGTTTGCGAGAGTGCAAAAATCGACTTGCGCCAAATAATGCTTATGTGATGTTTGAATAAAACAATTGGGATTTCGGTATTAATTCGGTCTTTGCAGATCCAAATAACATCCTTACCAAAATTAATCATGTCACACATATCAAAACACACACAGAGTCACACTCAATAAGTCACACAAACACACGCACACACTCGCACATACTTTTTTTTTTAAAACAATTTTGTTTTATTTCTCCAGATGTGTAATACAAACCAGGATCGACATACAATTGAATAAAATAAACGTGTTCAATATTGATGCTTTTACATAAATATAATTAAACACAAACTTATTTGCAGTATAATATAACTTAGCAACAAAGTAAACGTATAAGTACCTAAACATAATATGTCAATTGTAAATGTTATTTTCACTTATATATTACAAAAAAAAATTTATAACAAATCTGGAGGTAATTTTACTGAAACAATCCTTCCCTCTCCCTGCCCCCTCCATCACACAAACATACTCACCCTGTATCACACAAACAAACTCACCCACACACATACTCACCCACCCACCCCCCCCCCCCCCACACACACTACTCACTCAGTGGATGTCTGCCAACATTCTCAACTCAAGAAAAATATACTATTATATATTTTCTTTTAATTCTTTATCTATAAAATCATAATCATTTTGCCCATCCCTTACCTGCAAATCATACGTTTGTTGCAGTGCTTTGATAAAATAATCATAGATTGTTCTTGAACCCACATCCACAAACTGTATTTTTTTTACTAGAAATATGGAAATAAGTATTAAAGCTTATCATATCAACCTCGAGGAATTCTATTAACCCTTAATCATCCTTCCATAACCTGGGTATCGCATCATAAATATCAATAATCATAAGCAAATTATTACCTTTCATACCGAGGTTCATAAAATATTTAACAGACTTAACATGACCTTTCTCAACCAAATGATTCAGTTGAACAATCCCTCTTTCAAACAAGTATCTACCAAATATACTTTTTCCATTTATACATATATTCTGATTATTAAAAATAATTGGATTAATATAACCCTCCAAATATCTTAAATTACTTGTCTCTTGCCATGCTTGCAACATTTCCATATAGTATGGTGGAATACCTAAAACGAGTTTAATCTTTTTTAAATCATAATCACATTAAAAAAAAATCTACCACCCACAAACTGTAAGCAATGATCAAAAAACAATTTCCATCCCAAACTTTTCTCTCCATATAAAAGACGTTTTATCCACATTATGCGCTGTATTTTAACGGACATTTCAAAATTAATCATTCTTAATCCTCCAAAGTCATAATCCTGATACATTATTGCCCGTTTAATTCTATCTTTCCCCCTCCATATGAATTCAAATGAAATTTTTGCAACTTCTTTGTATACCCAATGAGGGACAATAACGAGAGATGAAATATAATTTAATTTTGAAAGCGCATAAGTTTTTAGCAAATGTATTTTACCCATAATAGTTTGTTTCCACCATACAAGCAATTTTTTTATTTTACTTAGAATTTCTTTATAATTCAAATCATCTTTTAATCTTCGATCTAATGAATAACTAACCCCTAAAATATGTATTTCCTTAACCAAATTTCCAAACAAAGGCCCATCAGGTTTGTTCTCATCCTCACCCATCCACATAAAATGTGTCTTTGTTTTATTCACTTTAAGACCACTAATTTGTTCAAATGATTCAAAAATATATTGCAACCTTCTAACCTTCTAACGATGTCAAGTCAATGTGGCAGAGGTCTTAAGACGCTTCCGACGACGTTTCCCAAACGTCAGGTGTCCTTCTAGGTGTGTGCGCGCGTGTGTGGGTGGGTATGTTAGTGTGTGTGTTTCATATGTGCGTGTGCGTGTGTGTGTGTGTGACTTTGCTACTGAAAAAAGCATCTGCAATGCATCTCATTTCATACATTCAATTCATTCTCTCACTTTAATACTTTGGCGCAATTCGATTTTTGCACTCTCGCAAACAATACCTCCTGTTTATCCAAGCGTGAACACATACCACCCAAAAATGGTACCAAACGATTCAGGATAAAACACTCTTTCATATGATGTATAATAATTCACTGTTCATAAATTATTTTTTAAATTATTAGTAATTTCCTAGGTGTAAAGTTTTTTTGACTCACACTGTATATAAATTAACTCTCCTGAATTTGATTTGTGAACAATGATGACCTCGCATATTCTATAAAGCTATGTTAATACACACATACGTATGTAAACATTTTCTGTAATGTTTGAACTCTAGACCCATCCATGGTGAGACAAGTGGAATCTCTTGAATTTAAAATTTACCCGCTGCTAAGGCAGGAGAATTCAATAACCTATGTAGAACTTTCCATTAGTAAACCACCCAACTATTGATATTAAACACCATTCTGACCGTTTGATTTGTTTGCCTGTTTGTTATCGAGAGAGAGTATACGTGTGTTGTGTGTGTACGTGCGTGTGTTTGCGCGTGACAGAGAGAGAGAGAGAGAGGAGGAGGGTGGGTAAGAGAGAGAGAGAGTGATAGGGAGTGAGAGAAAAAAGAGAGAGACAGGGTGGTGAAAGGAAGAGAGCCGAAAGAGAACTAGACCATTATAAAATCCGTTATCGCAAGGCAGTGAAACCTTCCTATCATCTTTTCTCACTCTTTCAACCTTGAATTCTCGCTCTTTCCATTTTGACTGCCATAAAATCAACCACTTATTTCATAACATCATTGTCTTCCCATTTTCTCCCTTTCTTCTTTTGCCTTCACCACATATGCACACCGACTCCCTTTCTATTCTCCCTCTCCTCTCTCCCCTTCACTATACTCCAGCTATATGGTGTATTAAAACGTGAAACCTTCATTTACTAAAAAGGTGAAATTAGAGTTCATTGTAACAAATCTCAGAGGTCAAAACAAGAAGGGGTAAAAATATATGTTCGCATCCGTCATATTAATTAGAGGTTTTTTTATGGAAGAGGTTTCCACATAAACGCAACATTTCAACTTACAATGTTAAGAAAATCACGAAATATATTTTCCAGTAAGCAAAATAAAACAAATGTTCAAAAATTCACGTACACTGTAGCTAACATTCAAAATATTCCGACAAAAGCAATTGTCTAGAATTTACAAGTTGAATTAGGTATAGTTTTACATAATTAATGTAATACAACACATAGTGGATGGTCATATTGTACTCGTATGGTAGATAGATAGATATATAGTTTTTGGTTTCCACAATATCTCATTTCACAAAGAGTGTAACAATATATTGAAACTGATTATAATATACATGTACATACAATACTGGTACACACTATTTAGAATATTGTCCATTGAGCTGAACTCAAAGCTCAAAGTCCACTCCAAAAATAACTTACTTTCAATAGAAGCAGAAAAGTCAGAGTAATCAATCAAAAAAAGTCTGAGCAAAATCGGAGAACTAATAAGAAAGTTATGATTTGTTAATGACATTAAAAACTTTTAAAATCACTAGACAAATTGGCAACTCACTCATGAGTCTGTGACGTCATGTCCTCATTATCCACTAATTATTTTCTTTATATTGATGATAAAAATTTCCTATTTTCTCTTTAAGAATCTTATTTCTTCACACCAGTATCCAAGTTATATTAATAGTAATATGTTTTTGTTTGGATGCACTAATATAGAGTAATTTTTTTCCAGTTGAGTCGTGAAAAATGTGAATTTTGATAAACTATTTATATAAAAATCAATAATTATGAATAAACAATAATAATAAAATAGTATAACATCTTCAAAGTTCATAAAAGATTTTGTGAAATGTCATGCACGCAATATGATACAAATCATATAACCTGGGCAAAGGCATGGGGAAATCAAATAATGGGATTAAACCATATAGAGCAATTCATTAATAGTGAGGACATGACGACACAAACTAATAACCATCTTGGCAATTTTTTCGTGATTCTCATTGTTCCATAGTTTTTACATACTTTTTCAAAAAATCATAACTTTCTTATTAGTTCTCAGATTTTGCTCAAACTTTTTTCGATTGGTTTTTCAGATTGTTCTGCTTTTATTGAAAGTAAATTATTTTTCGAGTGGACTTGTCCTTTAAGAGATATAGTGGCGGAGCCTATGGAAAAGCAGAGCTTGTTGTGGATATGCTCCTTAAACTACAAATGACATAATTAACTAAAGTAAAATTTATAAAATACAAATACACGCTAAAAAGGGAAAGGGAGATTACAGGAATATATGAACCGATACTTACAAATAACTACAAAAGACAAGTGAAAGGGAAGGGAATATATCTGCAGCTTATTGAAACAATATTACAATATAGTTTGTTCTCGATATGAGTATATTATAAACATAGTTGGCATGGTCATACCGTTATTTACTCATTGTAATGCACAAAAGTATAGAGCTTGGAGACAAGAATAGTCAGGAATCAGGAATGACAATATGTATTCAAATAATAACATTCCAATCTGCACATGTTGCAGACATGAAACAGTACATGTATCTCCGCATGATAATTTGATTATGCTACACAAAGTACGGTTAATCTGCCTGTATCTAAAAGGTACTATGTCCCATTTGCAGGCCAAACATATCGAAAAGGTTAAATTCCAACGGCATTTGAAAAATAATACTAAATTAGAACTTCTCTCAAAACAAAAGGGCTTGAAAATGCCTTTTGGGGGAAAATAATGACCGTTAGTTGTCGATTCGAATTTAGCGATCGCGGTCGTTTGATTAAATAGTCTGATTTTCAGACCCTTGTACCGAAAAGTCGTACGTTTTGTGCTGCGCAAAGATTCAATCAGTTTAAATTTGGCCATTACAAGAAGTGGGTTATTGATGTAGACAAATGCTAATGTATCCTTTACAGCTCAGTTTCTGTATGTTATTACCAAAGAAAAAAAGAAATCCGCAAGTCACTCAATAGTGTCTGACAGTGAAGTCTAGAAATTAAACGAGTTTCCTTGCATAATTCGAATGCTAGGACACTGCTAACGTTTAAATTTCACAGATCATCATACGTAACATATTCATAATTCCTGCAAGTCCTACATAATTTGATGTTGAATGCAACAGGCTTAAATTACCTTTTAACTTAATTGTTATCAATATCAACAAGTTACGATAACTGTTATAAGCTACTAAAATCATGGCATTTGATTGGCTGAGAGCAAATTTGTCATGGAAATTTAGCATTTGTTATTGATAACAAGTTTGATGAAACATGGCCCTGGACCAGTATACCTTCAGGGGCGGATCCAGCTTTTTATAAAGGGGGGGTTGGGTGGCCTGCGAGGGAGCGTAGCGACCGAGTCCAAGCGAGCGGAGCGAGCGAGGGGGGAGGGTGTGGGAGGGGGGTGTCCCCCCTCCCACAGTAGGGAAAATTTTTGAAAATCTGTGTGTGAAAATGGCGTTTTCTTGCGATAAGATTTAAAAAAATGGTCCCCGGATTTTTTTTTTTTGGGGGGGGGGGGGTTGCAACCCCCCCAACCCCCCCCCCTAGATCCGCCACTGACCTTGATCAACTTAAAATTACCAACAAATCATTAACTATTCAGTTATTATTATATAACACATCATAATACGTAATAAATGTATAATACATTCTGATGGTCATGATTATAATAGAGCATAGAGGAAATAGTGGGCTTCTATCAAAGGCCTCAATAAGAAGTGTTTTGGGTATACTCCAAAGGTATACTCCAAATTTCAACCTTTACAATTTGCATAGCCTACACCTTGTATGGTATCTTTACAGAATTAATAATACAAACTGTGCATAATCTGATTGAAATAAAGCTCCATGAAACCCAAAACCAAGAGCAAAATATACCTCTTAAAGAAAGTCTAGAGTTGAACTCTACCTTTGGCAAAAGAAGCTTATGCTTTCACCAGTTCTTTACTCTTGACAAACATGAATCTGTTTCCTAAGACTCACCAACGCAAGTAGGTAGAGGATGGGACCATTCTCCATTTTCCTGACAATCCAAGAAAAACTCTCCTTGTATCTGATAGCCCAGGTCGCATCCTATGATCACAAAATCACCTATTCTGTTCCCTCCTAGCTTGGTTCCATGGGTTGGGGGATGTAATTCTTCACATGCCGCTCCTAGTTGTTACAAAAAACATAATGTTTGTACTTTGTACAGATATTTCAACCCGGGGTACGTTCACCTAGTTTAAGTCTGGTTTCTTTAGTCTGGCCTAAATATTTTCGACATGGCGTATTTAATAAATATCGAGAGAAGAAAAAACCGTTATGACCAATTACTACATAATGATTAGATCCGAGAAACTTCTTTTTGAAAGAAAAAAATCACTTCGACATATTATACGGTGGCGAGGATTTGTTTGCATTGCATCGTTTTACCAAACACACGGCGATTTACATTATCATCTTACCGACCAGCTGACTTCAGCACTGGAGAGACACACATCGCGTGAAAGTGCCGACCGCCTTGGGATTTTATGCTGTCCGTAAGTTTAAACATTAATTTGGATACTTTATTTGCTTATTGAATTTGTATGCCTAATATTGTCTAAATCTTAAGGATTATTTTTTCTTTAAGTTTGTGTGATTTGAATAGTACGACACTCCTTGAAACTGTTATTAAACTTCAATATTCGCGAAAATCTGCCTATATTCATCGAGTTTTGTCACCAATTCTGCAAAATTTGTCACTTGTATTATTTGCATTACTTATGTATTCTACGGAACGTAAATTGGGCATAAAATATGAATTCTAAGCCACTTTATGGGTTGAGTTGTTTGCCATGCACCCCTGACCACTCAATCCTACTTCCTAGGAAATCAAAGAAGGCGACTGGCAGGAATGTGAGCATACACAGTAAGTCTACCATGCATCATAGCATCCTACTTAATTTATCGGCCTTTCTTGCCTGCTTACATGTCATGTACTACTTCTTATGAGAGATATCCTACTCTTACTCGCATATGCATGTCAGCCTTGAATGTGAACACGATAAACATAAATAGCATGCCATTCCATAGGCATAGCAATGCTGGCAGTGACAGAAACGGTAGAGCATCAGCGGGGAAGACAACATACTCACACTCACAGCTAGGGAAGATCAAGTGTCTTAATCATCCTACTGATACTGAACGGGGACATTCAAACAAACGATGTGTTTCCATGCGGTGTTTGCGAGCAACCAGTAACATGGTCACAAATTGCAGTATGCTGCTCGAACTGCTCCATCTGGCACCATAAGACGTGTGAGTGCCCCGTGAGTGCATCATCACATAAGATATGTCTCACCTAGAGAAGCCTGATGTGGTATGGCACTGCCACAAGTGTAATAGTGCAAATATCGATAGCTTCATCTTTCACAGCTACGCGAACTGGAAGTGCCAAATACCTATTTTCCGCTCTCAAACCTTGAGGACTCGCTGGATATGCTCGGCTCAAATGAGCCTTTCATGATCAGTCCAACTATTGCCAGTAGTCTACGAAAGCGATGCACAGACTTCGTAGCACCTCCTCAGAGGCTGTGTTCCATAGTCATAGATCAAGCAATATATCTGCTCCATCAAGTATTGTCAGCGACACAAACAGCCTTTACCAGAGAAACACGGGAAACCTCAGACTCCTAACCGTAAACTGATGCAGTATTAGAGGTAAGCCGGCAAAATTGAAGGCAGCACTCAATATGTGAAGCCCTACATTGTCGGTAGAACTGAATCTTGGCTCCAAGGCATCAAACCTTGCCTGAACCCGGGAGGAGATGCCATCAAGAAGTGTGGAGTGTGGGACAAACATACAAGACCTATGGAATATGCTGCGGGACTCCCTTGGTTCAATCACAAACTGAAAAGGATGGTAAAGAGGAAAGCCAGGATGTATAAGAGACCGAATCAGACAAACTCTGACTATAGAGCCTACCAACGCCTGTGTAGACAAGAGTTCAGAAGAGCTGAGAAAGATCACCTTACCTCCTCCGTAGTAGATGAACTTGAGACTAACAAAAACACCGAGCCTTTCAGGAGCTACATAAAGGAAAAGAGGAATGAAAGGAGTGGAGTTCCTCACCCTCATTCAGGAAGGAAAGCTAATAAAGGACAGTAAGACAAAAGCAACCACCCTCCTACATCAATTCAAGTATGTCTTCACCATTAATTGACCAATCAAAGAGCATGCATCCAATCAGCAAGAGTACATCTGCTTCCTTCAGATCACAGTTGAAGGAGTTCTCAAACTGCTGCAGAATGTCAAAATCCATAATGCATCTGGACCAGACAATATCCCTAACATCATTCTTTGAGAATGTGCTGCCAAGCTTGCAACATCCCTCAGTGAGATGTTCCAGCTTTCGCTGGACACCGGTGAGCTAACAACAGACTTGTTGCAAGCAAACATCACACCAGTCTTCAAAAGTGATGATGTACACCAACCAGCAAATTACCGCCCAATCTCGTTGACTTCTATCACCTGCAAGCTCCTTGAACACATCGTATGCAAACACCTCCTTGACTACCTGGAATAAAATAACATCCTCAATTCCCTAAATCATGGCATTAGATCAAGGTTCTCAACGTAAACGCAGCTAATAAAAGCCCTCCATGAACTTCTCAAATCAAACGACCAAAGGAAACAAACAGATGTTGTGGTAATAGACCTCTCAAAGGCCTTTGATAAGGTGGCCCCATGAGAAGCTCATGCACAAACTGTCATCATATGGAATCACTGGCTCCATCCATACATGGCTTAGGTACTTCTTGACTAAGCGTCAGATGAGGGTCGCCATCTATGGGGAGACTTCCCATGATGCATATGTCGGCCCAGGCGTAAGGCAGGGGACAATAGGCCCCCTCGTGATCGTGTGCTACGTAAATGTTCGACTGCCTCCTCTACCGCCAAATCGGGAAGCAACAAGACCATTACATCCTGCAAGACGATCTTGCAGCTCTGGATGCTTGGGCAAAGAAGTGCGGCATGTGCTTCAACGCAAAGAAGTGCTACACCATGAGCATCTACAGCAAGTCTTCCTTTTTCTACCAAGTCACCAACTCAGTGGCCTCATCCTGAAATATGTCCAAGATATTCGTTACTTGGGAGTCACAATCTCACAGGACTTGTAGTGGGAGAAACACGTTTCCAAGACCACCAAAAAGACAAACTGGGTCCTATCCCTCCTTCGCTGCAACCTCCACTTCTCTGTGACACATATAATTGATAACAGTCTTGACTTTAAAAAACATATCGAAAGTATTGCTTTAACTGTGAAACAGAAATTAGGAACTATTCGTCGATGTAAACATTATTTTGATAAAGCACAATTGAACAGACTGTACTGGGCTTTTGTAGTGCCCCATTTAATGTACTGTTGTACTGTTTGGTCTGGGAGATCTGAAGCAAACCATAGTAAACTGGAAAGATTACATAAGAGGGCAGCATATATGATATCTCGTTTTTCCTGGGAAACCCCATCTGAACAAGTGTTTGAAATTCTATCCTGGCCGAAAGTAGATCATCTGTTTTTTAGAGCATCTTGTTGCATGATTCATAAATGCTTACATAAAGCTGCACCTGAAGTACTAGGTGATAAGTTTATTTATATTGAAGCGATATCATCTCGAACAACCAGGAGCACAAATAAGATGCTAATTAGGATGCCACATGTTCGTACGACCTTTTATCAGAAGTCATTTCTTGTCACAGGTCCATCAAACTGGAATAAATTACCCGAACGTATTCGATTTATAAAAAATATGAAACCATTTAAACAAGAATTGGCAAAATGGCAAAAGACATCCACATTTTAATATGATTATGGTATGATATAACTCTTCTTTTTCTCCTCTTTTTATATATTTTATCATATCTTCTTCTTGTTTTCTCTTGTTGGTTTGTTATTGTGGTTGTATGTTGCTGTTGTTGTTTTTTTTTTTTTTAATAACTTTTTACTGTTTGCTTCAATAGGATATATTTGTATCATATACATTTTACTAATTTCGTTATTCTCTATGTTCAAATCCTTTTTTATAACCTGGTTTGCAATTTTAGTTTGTTAAAATCGTATTTTGTAACTTTCTATATTTATTTATATTTTTATATTTGTATCATATACATTTTAATCATTTCGTTATTCTTTATAATCAAATCCTTATTTATAACCTGGTATGCAATTTTTTGTTTGTTAAAATCGAATTTTGTGATTTTCTTTATTTATTTATATTTTGATATGTTGATGAAATGTATATACTTGTTTGTGTCATGAAGGGCCTCAACGAAAACCAGTATTTGTTTGCTGATTGGGCTACCCTTCTTTTTAAAGATGTGTTATAAATAAATAAATAAATAAATAAAACACATCAACAAAATAAAAATAAATTATCTATGGAAAGTTCAGGTTCAGACACATTCTTTAGACATGTACTGACCAAGACACTGTTATTACATTTCTGTTTATATGTGTCACAGAACTAATTCATTAGATTCAAGCCATGTTGTTAAACTTGTTCAACAATAATAACAGATGTAAACTAGAAATATGCTTACCGCACTGATACTCATCAGATGAATCTACACAGTCGATAAATCCATTACATGCAGCAGAGCTGTAAATACATTGTCCGTTCGTGCACTGGAAGAAAATCCCATCACAATCTGACAAGGCAATATATTCGAAAGAGGTTTAACATTAATATAAAATTGTTCATGGCTCGATTTATTAGTTCCAAAGTGTTAGAATAATTTGCACTTCTTGTATTTTCTCGCTGCTAATCGATATTTGTTATTATGATGATATCCTCCGACTCCGAAATCGAATATTACTTAAAACCTCACAGCAGAAACATAAATTTGTTTTCAGGCAATCATAACTTTTTTTATATTTGAAGTAGTTCTCTATGGCCTTATACAGCAATAGGGGAACGATCGTGATTATAGCACTTAATAATCATTTCCTGGTTGCCAAATTAGTATGCAGATTTTCGATTCGATTTTTCTTTCAAAGTCTTTATACGTTTATACGGTGCTTACAACATTATTCTTCTATTGGTTGCTTACATATTGAGTGTCTCGAATGATCAAGATTATAAAAGCGTAGCGAGACAAGATGTTTGAAGAAGCAAGCCATGACAAAATTGGTCCAGTTAATTAAATTGAAAAAAAAGCAAAGTCCCTGTTTCTCACCTCCAACTGAAACAGCATTTATCACGACGAAGGTGCCCTGGTCAGTGCCAAACGCATCGGTTGAGAATTGCAGCCATATATTATGATGAACAGACCAATATTGATCAGGCAAATCACCAGAAGGGTTATATGTCAGGTGGAATATCTGCGTACTCTCTTCGAATACGTCTGAGATCCCAGTGTGGATGCGAACGTAGTCACGGGTTGAGTGCATTATCACCTTCCCGAACGTTATGAGGAACCGACGCCCATGGACACCTTTGACATGCCATAGAATGTTTTCCAGATTATTGTAGTTGTTAGGGTAGTTAGGAGAAAACACTCTTAGGAGTTCACCTCCTCGCATATGGTACGTTGTATTCCAAATGAACACGTCTGAAAGTATAATGAAATAGGTAAAATGCTTTTCCTGTATCATCACCAAAGGAGCGTTTTGGATGAGAAGAGTCTTTTGAAAGTATCTTGAAAGATTTGTTAGAAGTAAAAGTAGAAGGTAGAGAGACGTAGACAGAGAGGGAAACAAGAACTTGCCAAAAAGGGAATATTAAGACATGTAGTGAAATGAGAGTGCAAGAGTGTTCTAGGGTGGCAGAAAACATAGATGTATGGGAAAATGTTGCAATCATTACCCGAGCTGGGGGAAGATAACCCGATAAAAAGATAGATAAGATATAGATAATAAAACGCCATGTACTGTTTGGGCCCTTGGTGAGGTCCAGGGGGCAGAGCCCCCGGAAGCTCAGGGGTTTTAGTTATTTAATAACGGTCATATGAGCATACAGGGAACCGCCTTAGGGCCCGTGGTGGGGTCCGGAGGCGGAGCCCCCGTAAGCTCTGGGGTTTTAGGCATTTAATAACGGTCAGATGAGCATCCAGGACCCCGCCTTAGGGCCCTTGGTGGGGTCCAGGGGGCAGAGCCCCCGGAAGCTCGGGGGTTTAAGGTATTTAATAGCGGTCAGATGAGCATATATAGGACCGCTTTAGGGCCTTTAGTGGGGTCCGGGGGTCCACTTTCTTGGTTGGGGGGGGGGCAAAACTTCCGGCGCCTATGGATCTGAGACTTTATAAACTGTATAGCATAAACATAACTAATCCATTTTGGAATAGGTAGTAATGTTTTCCATAGCACCGGGAAGTAAAATAAATGCAAGAAGGAAGGAAGGAATTGAATACCTCTCCTGCTATCTAGGCTGGGACACACGTCTTCATAGTCATCGCAACAGTTGTCATTCGACTCGCACTCGCTGTCACAGTAGCAACCCTCAGGGTTACAAGAATACTCAGAGCTCGTACAACAGCTGTTTAAACACGATCCGTGTCCGTGCCGTGGTTCAGTTGATTCTAAAAAAATAGCAAAACATAAACCCCATGGCCCGTATTCTGAGGTTTGGTTTAACTTTAAATCTAGGTTTAATTAAAGCTGAAGACCTCAGATTACGGGCTACTATATATCTATTAGTTGTTATATTCTGATTTAAAAACTTAGTTCATTATACCTTGAGTATTCCGCAACAGACGCTTAATTGTTATCACTTTTTAACGTACTGCGTTAACCAAGGGCACGTTTCTTTATCCTTAACTTACATACTAGATTGTACATGTATGTAGTCTGTGACACATCACACTAAATAAAAATAAATGATCAATGGACGGTTAAGGTTGAGACACATTCTTTAGACATGTACTGATAAAGACACTGTTAGTACATTTCTGTTTCCCTGTGTCACTGAACTAATTCATCAGATTCAAACCATAGGCCTATTAATAAACTTGTACAACAATAATAACAGATGTAAAATAGAAAAATGCTTACCACAGTACTCATCAGATGAATCTACACAGTCACTCAATCCATTACATGCAGCAGACCTGTAAATACATTGTCCGTTCGTGCACTGGAACTCAATCCCATCACAATCTGACAAGGCAATATATTCGAAAGAGGTTTAACATTTATTGAAAATTGTACATTACTCAATAGTTCCAACGTATCAGGCTAATTCGTACTACTTTCATGTTCTGGCTGCTTATCGATATTTGTTATTATGATGATTTCCTCCCACTTAAGAAATCGAATATGAATTCGTACCTCATGGCAGAAACATGAATTTGTTTTCAGGCATTCATAACTGTTGATATTTGAAAGTTGTTCAGGCATTTCTCGTATGAATATATACTGTTGGTCATAATGGTGGAATAATAATTTTTACCCCAATTTTTGGAATGTTTTTGACAGTGATTTATTCCTAATAGATCTTGATAACAGTATGCATATAGAAATCTTCTATGTGGGCATGCCTTGAACCATAATGCATGGCCCTACAGCGGATTTTTTCCTGTTGGAGACCGGGGGATAATGCAATTAATTATTGACCATTTAGTGCAATTTCTTTGTTTTTATTTTATTTGTGGAGATGGCGACGTACCCTAGCCCCCGTTGTGTACAGTCATGAATCCGTGGCTGACCAATGGCCTCGTTACTATGACAGGGGCGGATCCAGGATTTCTAAGGGGGGGGGGGCCCATTTTTTTTTTTTTGCTCCCGAAAATTGAAAATCGCGCCGGCCGAAAAGTCGCTCAGTGGAGGGGGGGGGGGGGGGGGGGGGGGTAGTGAGCACAATTTTTTTTTTTTTTTGTTCCCGAAAATTTGAAAATCGCGCCGGTCGAAAAGACGCTCAGTGGGGGGGGGGGGGGGGGGGGGTAGTGAGCTCATCTTTTTTGTTTTGGTCATCGAAACATCTTAAAATTTGCACCCCCCCCCCCCTTGAGCGCCAGGGGGGGGGGGGTGCCCAACCCCCCAAGAAGGTAAAGATCACGTGATTTTACATTATTTTTTTCTCAAGGGGGGAAGGGGGTGGGCCGGGCCCCCCGCCCCCCCCCCCCCCCCCTAGGTCCGCCACTGTACTATGAGGCCCCAGGATAAAAAAAACGTGTCGATCAGCCATATAAGTGGCCTTTTGTGAGGCATTAATCATCATTACTCTCAGTTATGACTTAAGGTCGTAAGTCCCCTAGCTCATTAGCATAGTAGCAAAACATGATTTAGCAGTCACGCAAAACAAACACTCGCAAATAATTATTCAATAAAATCTGAGAATGTATACTATTATTCAGATCTATTAGGAATAAATCATTGTCAAAATCATTCCATAAATTGGGTTAAAATAATTCTTCCACCTTTATCACCAACAGTGTATGTATACGCATTTACAGAGAAATCGTTCTCTATGGCCTTCTACATCAAAAGGGAACGATCATGATGATATCACTTTATAATAATCATTTCCTGGTTGACAAACTAGTATGCAGATTGTCAATTTGATACTTTCTTTCCTAGTCTTTATACGGTGCTTTCGACATTATTCTGTTATTTGTTGCTTACATATTCTGTGTCTCGAATAGAAAAGATTTTAAAAGCGTAGCGAAACAAGACGTATGAAGGAGCAAGCCATGACAAAATTGATCCAGTTAATTAAATTGAAAAAAAGCACAGTCCCTGTTTCTCACCTCCAACTGAAGCAGAATTTATCGCGACGTTGAGGCCCTCATCAGTGCCAAACGCATCGGTTGAGAATTGCAGCCATATATTAGGATGAACAGACCAATAGTGTTCAGGCAAATCACCAGAAGGGTTATATGTCAAGTGGAATATCTGCGTACTCTCTTCAAATACGTCTGAGATCCCAGTGTAGATGCGAACGTAGTCACGGGTTGAGTGCATTCTCACATTCCCAAACACTATGAGGAACTGACGCCCACGTGGAACTCTGACATGCCATAGAATGTTCTCCAGATTATTATAGTTGTTAGGGTAGTTGGGAGAAAACACTGTTAAGATTTCCCCTCCTCGCATATTGTACGTTGTATTCCATATGAACACGACTGAAAGTATAATGAAATAGGTAATGCTTTTCCTGTATCATAATCAACGAAGCGATTTGGATTAGAAGAGTCTCTTGAAAGTATCTTGAAAGATTTGTTGGAAGTAAAAGTAGAAGGTAGAGAGACTATAGACCGAGAGGGAAACAAGAACTTGCCAGAAAGGGAATATTAAGACATGTAGTGAAATGAGAGTGCAAGAGTGTTCTAGGGTGGCAGAAAACAGAGATGTATGGGAAAATGTTGCAATCATTATTCGAGCTGGGGGAAGATACCTCGACAAATAGATAGATAGGAATTAGATAATAAAACGTCGTTTAGGATCTGTGTTTTGTTGTTTGCTGTTATTTATAGAATATTGGATGGCCTTGAGTGTGATTCAAGAATATTTTGATAGAGCTATGGCAATATATTCTTCTATCACACGAAAATAAAGCCATACAATATTAAATTATCTATATCAGGCTGACTAGCGAAATAACAACATTTGACTTTATACGTCGGTAAATATGGCTTTCAGTGTTTTCGTGTCATATCAATATCGATAGTTAAATTTCCCGGATGACTGAGCAATACGAAAACAATATTGATCAGTCATTCGGGTACTGCGTTAAAGATATTAAATACGTTGATTTACTGTACCAGTTGGAAACCGTATAGAATAATTATACATATAATACTCCTCTTGTCAGTCCATGTTCTAGCTTGCCTGCAAATGTTCTTCTCCCAATAGTTCCTCCTTGCAAAATGGTATTTACCAAGCTATTCTTCCACCTACTTCCATGCCCAAACGCCCAAACCATTACTAAAGGGGCTGTGCAAATATATATTAGTACATGCTATGTGACTTGTAAACTTTTATATTATTTAACTGTATAGCAGAAAAATAACTAATCCATTTTGGAATAGGTAGTAAAGTTTTCCATAGCACTAGGAAGTAAAATAAATGCAAGAAGGAAGGAAGGATATGAATACCTTTCATGCTATCTAGGCTAGGACACACATCTTCATAGTCATCGCAACAGTCGTCATTCGACTCGCACTCGCTGTCACAGTAGCAACCCTCAGGGTTACAAGAATACTCAGAGCTCGTACAACAGCTGTTTAAACATGATCCGTGTCCGTGTCGTGGTTCAGTTGAATCTAAAAAAATAGCAAAACATAAACCCCATGGCCCGTATTCTGAGGTTTGGTTTAACTTTAAATCTAGGTTTAATTAAAGCTGAAGACCTCAGATTACGGGCTATTATATATCTATTAGTTGTTATATTCTGATTTAAAAACTTAGTTCATTATACCTTGAGTATTCCGCAACAGACGCTTAATTGTTATCACTTTTTAACGTACTGCGTTAACCAAGGGCACGTTTCTTTATCCTTAACTTACATACTATAGATTGCACATGTATGTAGTCTGTGACACATCACACAAAATAAAAATCAATTATCAATGGATGGTCAGGTTGAGACACATTCTTTAGACATGTACTGATAAAGACATTGTTAGTACATTTCTGTTTCACTGTGTCACAGAACTAATTTATCAGATTCAAACCATCTTAATAAACTTGTTCAACAATAATAACAGATGTAAAATAGAGATAATGATTACCGCACTGATACTCATCAGATGAATCTACACAGTCACTCAATCCATTACATGCAGCAGAGCTGTAAATACATTGTCCGTTCGTGCACTGGAACTCAATCCCATCACAATCTGACAAGGCAATATATTCGGAAGAGGTATAACATTTATTGAAAATTATACATTGCTCAATAGTTCCAACGTATAAGGCCAATTAGTACTACTTTCATGTTCTGGCTGCTAATCGATATTTGTAAATACAATGATATCCGTTCATTTGACTGAGAAATTTAATATGAATTCGTACCTCATGGCAGAAACATGAATTTGTTTTCAGGTATTCATAACTGTTTTATATTTGAAAGTTGTTCAGGCAATTCTCGTATTCATATATGTATACGCATTTACAGAGAAGTCGTTCTCTATGGCCTTCTCCATCAACAGGGGAATGATCATGATGATATCACTTGATAATAATCATTTCCTGGTTGCCAAATTATTATGCAGAATGTCGATTTGATTTTTCTTTCCTTGTCTTCATGCGGTGCTTTTAACATTATTATGTTATTTGTTGCTTACATATTCTGTGTCTCGATTGGAAAAAGATGCTAAAAGCGTAGCGAAACAAGACGTATAAAGGAGCAAGCCATGACAAAATTGATCCAGTTAATTAATATGAAAAAAAGCATAGTCCTTGTTTCTCACCTCCAAGTGAACCAGAGTTTATCACGACGAAGAGGCCCTCATCAGTGCCAAACGCATCGGTTGAGAATTGCAGCCATATATTAGGATGGACAGACCAATATTGATAAAGCAAATCCCTAGAATGGTTATATGTCAGGTGGAATATCTGCGTACTCTCTTCGAATACGTCTGAGATCCCAGAGTAGATGCGAACGTAGTCACGGGTTGAGTGCATTCTCACCGTCCCGAACGTTATGAGGAACCGGTGCCCATGGACGCCTCTGACATGCCATAGAATGTTCTCCAGATTATTATAGTTGTTAGGGTAGTTGGGGGAAAACACTTTTAAGAGTTCCCCTCCTCGCATATTGTACGTTGTATTCCATATGAACACGACTGAAAGTATAATGAAATAGGTAATGCTTTTCCTGTATCATAATCAACGAAGCGATTTGGATTAGAAGAGTCTCTTGAAAGTATCTTGAAAGATTTGTTGGAAGTAAAAGTAGAAGGTAGAGAGACTATAGACCGAGAGGGAAACAAGAACTTGCCAGAAAGGGAATATTAAGACATGTAGTGAAATGAGAGTGCAAGAGTGTTCTTGCGTGGCAGAAATCAGAGACGTATGGGAAAATGTTGCAATCATTATTCGAGCTGGGGGAAGATACCTCGATAAATAGATAGATAAGAATTAGATAATAAAACGTCGTGTAGGATCTGTGTTTTGTTGTTTGCTGTTATTTATATAATATTGGATGGCTTTGAGTGTGATTCAATAATATTTAGAAAGAGCTATGGCAATATAATATATTCTTCTATCACACGAAAATAAAGCCATATAATATTAAATTATCTATATCAGGCTGACTAGCGAAATAACAACATTTGACTTTATATGTCGGTAAAACGATTTTCAGTGTTTTCGTGTCATATCGATATCGATAGTTAAATTTCCCGGATGACTGAGCAATACGAAAACAATATTGATCAGTCATTCGGGCACTGCGTTAAAGATATTAAATACGTTGATTTACTGTACCAGTTGGAAGCCTTATAGAATAATTATACATAATACTCCTCTTGTCAGTCCATGTCCTAGCTTGTCTGCGAATCTTCTTCTTCTCCCAATAGTTCCTCCTTGCAAAATAGTATTTACCAAGCTATTCATCCACCTAGTTCCATGCCCAAACGCCCAAACCATTACTAAATGGGCTGTGCAAATATATATTAGTACATATTATACAACACCTACGTGGATCCTTGTCATTTGATTGGAGGATTGTTGGTCGCATGATATTCAATAGATGGTATATTGCACGGTCGTGCATTTTTGGTTATATGCGCCGTGCATTTTTGGTTATATGCAGACTGCGTACCTCTCAGTCGTGCGCGCTCGTATCCCTGCGTGTATCTGACGCGAAGGCAATCTCAATGTAATCGAGAAGGCTTGACTCCAACTTTAATTTATCTTTAATATAAGGAGTAAAGCATAATTTGTTGATTAACGTTCTATTAGATCTTCTTCGATGTTGTATAAAACAAATAATGAATGTTTTTCATTCGTTCAATAGTGCAAATATTTTCATTCGTTGAAAGATTAACGTTAATTCTATTCAACTCGGCTGACGCCTCGTTGAATAGAATGTTAATCTTTCAACTCATGAAAATATTCGCACTATTGAACTCATAACCATTCATTATTTGTATACTATGTGACTTGTAAACTTTTATATTATTTAACTGTATAGCAGAAAAATAACTAATCCATTTTGGAATAGGTAGTAAAGTTTTCCATAGCACTAGAAAGTGGAATAAATGCAAGAAGGAAGGAAGGAATTGAATACCTCTCATGCTATCTAGGCTGGGACACACGTCTTCATAGTCATCGCAACAGTTGTCATTCGACTCGCACCCGCTGTCACAGTAGCAACCCTCAGGATTACAAGAATACTCAGAGCTCGTACAACAGCTGTTTGAACACGATCCGTTTCTTTGTGGTGGTTCAGTTGATTCTGAAAAAAGAAACATTAACCATATATATATATATATATATATATATATATATATATATATATACCTTTAACATCTAAATTATTTATACCCTTTGTGAATTTGATGATTTTTTCGTTGTTGTTTGTAACTCAATCATGAAAGGTAAACTGGTTGAACTATGGCCTTTGTTTACTACTTGCAGATTTTAATTTAAATTTAATTAGCTAAACTTTGATGTGTCACATTCAAAGAAACATACCTTAGGACAAATCAATTGTACACGTACTTCACAAAATGACAACATTTGGTAATGGTTACAATTAAGCAGATTTGTGAATTTTGAACGGAGAGGAAGTATGAATTGATGATATAATTCACATACACTGTCGCTCATATAGTTGGAATATTTTTTGTTTACCCCAATTTATGGAATTATTTTGACAATGAGTTATTCCTAACAGAACTAGATGATAGTATACATTCTCAGATTTTATTGAATGATAATTTGCCAGTGTTTCTTTTGCGTGACTGCTAAAGCATTTGTATGCTACTATGCGTATAAACTAGGGGACCTACGCCCTTAAGTCATAAATGACAGTAATGAGGATTAATGCCCCATTAAAGGGCACTAATATGGCACATCGACACGGTTTTTATCCTGGGGCCTCACAGTTACGAGGCCATGGCTTGGCCACTGAACCATGTATGTACGCACTTGGGCTAGGGTTAGGGGGCAGTTCCCACAAATAAAAATAAAAAAACGAAAATTCAATAAATTTTCAATAATTCATTGAATTTCCCCCCGGTCCCCAACAGAAAAAACTCTTCTGTGTGCCCATATATATAAGTGTATATAATCGACTATATTGATTTTGTTTGAAAGATAATATTCTTATTGATTTATAATATGGATGAAGAAAACATCATTCTACTTCTTACGCTTTGTTGAATTACAAGATAAAGTTCTTTCTGCAACTAATAATAAACATTTTATATAGGGGTATTTATGAACCTGTCAAAGGCTCTTGACATAGTTGACCACGACATATTATTATCAAACTTACAATATTATGGAATTAGAGGAGTGCCCTAGCTTGCAATGGTTTAAAATTAACCTAACAATAGGGTCCAATAACTACTAATCGTTCAGTTTTATATTGTATTACTCACAACGTACCCCAAGAGTGAATCCTGGTTTCCTATTATTTTTGCTATATATAAATTGCATTAAGGAAGCTTCTGATAAATTTGAATATAATGGTGTATGCAGGTGATACTACAGACGCATCCAAATATTGTTGAATTAGAAAGTAATATCAATGATGAATTGGAAAAGATATGTGTAAGGTTTAAATCAAAATACTGTTGATAAACCTAATTAGTAGCACAAATTAGGTGACATTCCATAATAAGACTTGTAAAATAGCCAATAGACTAAAGTGGTATCATTCTCAAAATTGATGATATTCCTTTTCTTAAGACTAATACTGTTTATTTTATCTTGGTGTACTTATAAGTAGTAATAATCTTTTGTCATGTATGAAATTTGCAATGATTTGTTTGTTATATATTTGTGAAAATGCAAAGAAAAAGAAAATCAAACAGAATTAAATTAATCAAATCAAATCATATCAAATATGTACTGGGAAGTTTCTAAATGTATCGGTATACTCTATAGATTAAAAGATACCATTCCTGCATTCTCTTATATAATGCATTTATGATGTCACTTTTCAATTATTGTATTGTCGTATGAGGTAATAGTATCAAACAAAATTGGATAAATTATTCAAACTATAAAATAAAGCCCTTAGGATATGCTTAGGCTGTCATTATCGTACTCACTCTGCCCCATTGTTTATGAAATTGAAAACACTTAATATCATTGATTTGTCTTTTTATTCGATTGCACTGCTTGGATTTAATTTCCAAATAAATATTTATAGAAGATTTACTTTAAATAACGATGTTCATAATTATTATACTCGTGGGCGAGACTCGTTTCATTTTTGGCCAGTAAAGACAAATATATTTTGTTAATCCGTAAGAAACAATTTCCCTGGCATTTAGAACTCTCTTTCTCCTGAAATATCCTCATGCAAGTCTTTAACATTATTAAAAAGAAGCTTGAAGCAGCATCTTATATCTAAATATCAATGATTCTTGTACCAATAATTACATTATTCAACGTTACCTATTTGTTTTTCTTCAAATGTATGATGTTGTAATGATTACTTCCACTTGTGTTACCTGCCATAAACGATGCCCCTGTCATGTTTTGTCATGCATGTGTCTTTGTTTAGTTTTGTTTGTATATGTAAACTCTTAACTACCGTTCGGGGGACTATCACTATGAACATGGCGGACAAAGAAAGCGGACAAAATATACAGTTCCTCAGGTAGACAAAGGAACATCCCTTTACTGCTATTATGTAAAAAGGTGAATATGCATGTGACACCTGTTCTACATATTTTTACATAATAGCAGTGAAGGGATGTTCCTTTGTCTACCTGAGGAACTGTATATTTTGTCCGCTTTCTTTTTCAGTCATGTTCATAGTGTATGCCTCCACAAGTCCATTTGAACTTTTATTTCTAGTTCCCTATTTTAATTTTCTTATATGATGCAAATGCTTATTATTGTATATATCTTTGTATTGGTTTTTATTGAAAATGGAAATGAATAAAAATGAATCGAACTGAATTGAATTGAATACTTAAAATCCAGTCTGCCTACAAACATTGTTGCTATGTCGGGCAAGTCTCCGGCTATCTTTTAGGTTTACAAGAACAACCTTTGTTTAATATGTTAGGAAACCGGACTATGGCCCATGGCCACAAGCACACAATGTACGCACCATCTCCACTTGTACTCATGATCGAGCGTACGTTGACTGTACCGTACCCCGTGGGACGCCTTTTTTATTTTCGAGACAGAGAGAACGATGAGGCGGGGGGGGGGGGGGGGGTCGCAGTTTGGAGCACACACACCTGCGCGGAAGCAAGATGTATACAATTATCGTTCTGTGGGTCGAGGATCGAATCCTCGACCATATCCATTCAAGCGTTTTACCACTCGATCGGATGCATCCGGACGCTTCCGATGAAACGGCCAGTATGAATGCTACAAAGGAGAAAAGGGCGATTAAATAGCCGATGAAAAGAAGAGAAATAGGCGAATTAAATTCTCGTTCTATCGGTGTGCCATCCCATAGAGATGGTAGGTGAGAGGGAACTATAAGCCAGTTCGTAGATGCAATCTGCGCATGGGCAGATAAAGGTCATTTGTACTAACATTTTAAAAACCCATCGAGACAAATACTGGATTCGTGCTCATGAAATTTATGAAAATCATTATTCATTTATTCACCGACAGCACATTCTCTGATACACGGCCGGTTGGGAGTATTCTTCAAGAGGTCAAACAAACGGCAATCATGAAGCACCTCCATTACTTCTGCAGTGAGTATTCCGAAATACACACAGCGGAACGCATATTTTTGATTTT
>JAVYIG010010562.1:0-68107 GCA_035222895.1 Strongylocentrotus droebachiensis | reverse complement strand
GTCCACTATTATCTTTTTCACTGGTCATCACAAATCGATTTTGTACTCCTTTTCTGACATGGCAGGACGCTTTATCTCGAATACACATGCTATATCGACCACCGTTTGGCTGTGAGATTGAGCATTCTTTACACGGCTGAGATTGTGATGCAGAAGATAATCATTATTTAGGTATTTGAACAGAAAGTGACCATGGATTCAGGGTCTGATGAATAGTTCTATGTATTTTTTGAATTTTCGAAGCTCAGAATAATCATAATGTCCAATCAAATGAATGTGTGATAATATAAATACATGCACAAGTCAGATATAAAAGTAGAAGAAGATGAAACGAGAGAGAGAGAGAGAAGGGGGAGAGATCGAGAGAGAAAGAGAGAGAGAGAGATAGAGAGAGAGAGAGAGAGAGAGAGAGATAGAAGAAAACGGTTAACAGAATCAGAAAGAAGGGAAAATGAGGGAATATAAGAAGATATAGTAAGATTTTACCGGGGATTAGGGTTGGGGTTATAGTGAGAATAATCAGCTGATCAGTGAAATTGTGAAAACACAGGTATGAAGTTTTTTTTTTTTAAAGGGGGGGGGGGGGGGGGAGGAGGGAAGAAACCCGTAAAAATTGATAATCGTCATGCCAAAGATATTATTCCTTACCAATAACGGTGGGTTCTAGATCAACATAGACAGCCCTAGGTATGTGCTTGCCAGCTCCAGTCTCACTGAAGAAGGTATTGAAGGAGTCGTCTCCACCTCCAATGGTCTTGTCTGAGGGCATCTGGCCATCAGGCTGGATGCCGTGCTCCAGGCAAAACAACTCCCAACAAGCATTGCCCATTTGGACACCGGCCTGGCCGAGATGGAGTGAAAGGCATTCACGCTAAACAAAACAAAAAACAGAGAGCGAGAGAGAGAGAGGGAGAGAGAGAGAGATAGAGAGAAAGAGAGAGAGAGAGAATGAGAGAGAGAGAGTACACAGATGTGATAACTTGATATTTTTAAAAGCTTTCTTCTTTTGAGTTTGAGACAAAGTGGTTATCACTTTATAGTGTGTTGCAAAAAATTGTTAATTTCATTATTCGTAATCTATTTCATTCATCAAATGCTTAGCTATAATGGCGGTGTGATATTTGCAAATATCTATAAACTTCATTTCTATCCTCGAATGAATCAATATCCAGAGAAAAAAATAGAAGAGCAATGACAACAATATAATATGTGTTTTGCTAGAAAATCTTAAACATAGTGATTGTCATTCATCTTGTCTAAAAAAAGAGTTTCATTTCATTCATTTGTTTCTCTACGTTTGGCACACGCTTGCGCATTTGTATAAGCGAAGCCATAATTGTAATTATTTTTTTAATTTCTATATTTAAAATTATTCATTTTGTGTTGAATTATTAACATCAAATTCATACTGCCTATTTCATTTTCTATAATTTGGGCTTATACCATAGTGTTTCGTGTTTGTGAATAACTAGCGCCTTTAAATCTCATTCACAATTAGACTGAATCCATAATCACAGCTCAAGGTCTATCAAAAGATATCAACCGTCATGTTATCGCGAAAAATCACAAAAAGGCAAACATGACGGGGGCAGGAGTCGCGATTTAAAAAATCGAAGTTCACTTCCAAAAAATCAAATGATTATTGTCTGCACGTCGCTGTCATGGTGATACTATACAACATAGCTTATAATTACCATACTTCGGTATACTTCGCTACCACGTGAATACTACCTGAGGAATAAGCGTGTGAAGTGTGGAATCAAATGATGTAATGAAAATCGATGAATGTGATGAAAATCAATAGTGTATGGGTGTTTTACAAAAAATCAATCTTGCAATGATAACGGACAGATTGTTGGGCTGGCAAATTCCATTGATTCACGTTTTCCCACGACCAAGGTGAATACTTTCACATAGAGAAACTGATGACAACGATTTTCGTCAAAAGACCGATCTCAAGCATTTTCTGAGTGAACTTTGCATTTTCATCGATCCCCAGCTCCGTTTGTTTAATTAATATTTGCATTTACAACAATCTCAAAATTGCAAACTCTCCATAGTTGCAAAAAACGGATGCAAATATATGTTCGCAAGTTTCATAATTATCATGTTTAAAAAAAAAAGTATTAACAATGTTTTCGATAAAGCAATTTTTGCACAACTCATCAGTGAGTCAACTTCAGAAGGAAAATATCAATTCTAAAAGACCTTTCGGCAGAATAGATACTGGTTTAATCAAATAATTATACATTTATTATTGATTTTGACCTTGGCAGGGAGAGTAAACTCAGTAATGAAATACACAGTACTTTAAAGCAAGAAAAAACTTGGCTTCTGACATTTTTGTTTATTCAACCAGTAAATTCATCATGAAATAATCAAAACTTACCATTCTGTCCTTTGGAAGAAAGTTTCTAATCTAAGAAGCAACGTCGAATCGACGAGGCAGCGTAACAAAACTTCTTGTATTCCTCCGAAAATTCAATCACTCTCAGACGAACGTACACACCTTTTCTTTTTTAAAGTAATTCTTGTTTTCTTCGATTTATCGACTTTTCAAACACGGTTAAAAAAGAGAAAATTTTGAAAATTGTTGAGAGAGCTCTCACAACCAAACAATCAAGGAGTTATGGTGAGACCAAATGTTAGTGCGATCGGCGCTATCGGGGTTTTTATATCGGCACGCGCTGTCGTCTGCTCGCTACGACGTGTAACCTAGGAACAAGGCGTGAACATAGTAACCCCCAGTGAAACGGCCAGGCAACCAATAATGGTCGTGCCAGAGTTTCAAAATCGGTTGATGCAAGGACCTTTTGAAGTATACGGTCATAAGAGAAAAAATGATACAGAGTATACTCCAATCACTTTGCTGGTCAGGTGCGTATGCGGAATGTGCTACCAGCAGAAGTAGGTTATCTTTGTAACGTGTTAAGAAAAAAGCTAACGATTTTACTAAGCTCTGAAGCTGTTTGTATAATAGTATTTTCCTCGTTTTATTTCACCCTTCTTGGCAGAGCATGATCATGACAATAGTTGGTGCTCCCACGATTCCACGCATTCAACTAAAATTGATCAACATGATAACGTTTCGAAAATAATATCGCTAGTGATATTCGTTTGTCTCGCAATGTGGTCAATAAGGAATCTAAAAGTTCACGACGTTATCACTAGCGATATTATTTTCGATACTATATCCGCAATGAGTAATATATTTAGCATTATGATAACGTTTCTTTATGTTTTTTTTAATTCTTTTTAAAATCACGATGTTTACAGGTATAAAAGTTAAAATCTCATGAAGCTAAGTGTTGCAAATATTTATGTGTAAGACCTATATTATATGCTACACTTGACACAATATGAAAAGGATATTCTCAAATGCTGCAAACTTTATGCACCCTAATTTGATGTTCAGAACACACTTCTAGCCTTTATAAAGATGACCAATCAACTTATTCCGTACTATTTTCATCTCTTAAAAATGATATATATAATAACAATATTATCAATCACACATTTTTCTTGTATTCCTAAACAGAATACGAAGGAGTTAGCATTTCATTCATTTTGTCAAAACCTGACGTAAGAACTATGTTCATTTCATAAATATATCGCAAAAATTAAAAATGCAATTTTGATGGAAATTTAGTTGGTTCCACATTGTTCTTGAAATTTTCCATTCTCCTTCTGTTTCCTTCATTCTATTTTCATCTCGGAAAGTAATCCCACTTGAAATGAAATAAACACACATCACGTAATGGTATGCCCCCTTCTACAGGTAAGTGTCTTAAATTTATATACAACAATTTCACATTGCATTAAATTGATGCGCGATCACTTTTTAGAATCATAAGGAAAGGAACCAATGCAAATGTTTCGGCAAAGTTGAGCAAGAAATTGGGTTGATATATGCCATCATAACTTTACATACACAGACAAATCTAGCTATACAGACACAAGAGTAAAATAACAATGTCCCCCAGAAGTAGCGCTGATACTTCACCCAAGTTTCCAAATAGTAATACATAAAAATCTGAACGTATTATGAAGCAAGTTTGTTTGATATTGAAGTGAACGCTAGAGTGTGATTGTAGGAATACTTCAAAACCTACTTCTATAACATCGAATTTCATATCTTGCTTAATTTTTTGTCAACTAATAATGAACCTGGAGTCCCTACTACAAAGAAACTGCTTTTCTTTGAAACGTTGGTTCACCTGATTCCCTCGGTTTGTTAATGTTTGGAGAGGGATTTATTTCGTTGTTGGTATAGGATTAATGTATCTACAGCTTGATACACGATACTGTTCACAAACACATTAATGTCCCTAATGTTTTCACTACCTACTAATCTCTTGTACAAGCATGGTCATGATGGTACCGCATCAATTCAAATATGTGTATCCTAGCTCCCACAACCGCAACGACACGTTGCGAAATGAAATAAATCAACATGGCAGGCAAACCTCAGGCAAACCTCAGGCAAACTCTATGCCGTCGCGACGCCTTGAGAGTAACTGTTTTGAAAAAAAGAGGAAAATTAAATGTACTCAATGCATCAGTAAACTGTTTGTGTAGAAGTGTAAAATTATTTTCCAACAATTTTGAATAAATACTCGTTCTAAATTTCACAGTAACGTAAAAGTCAGAAAAAAAGTCTAAAAACACAAGGTCATTATAGAAAGTTTATTATTGCCAATTCGCCTTTAAATCAATCTTTAAATCGACCCGCCTTCGTGATGATGTTAGTGTTAGTGCACTTGTTACCATGCACCCCGCAGTCACTGGGGCGACCCCCTTATAGAATGGACGCTCTTGTTCGACAAATTGTGTGAAAGATCTTCCACGAATAATATCATAATATCAGAGCATGACAAAGACTAATACATAGTTTGATAAATCTGAAATGGATTATTTTATTCCAGTTTCTTGCACAACTTCTGACAATGTGCAAACAAAGTGATTTAATTTCATAAATGTGTGTGGGGGGGGGGGGGAATCTACAACTTAGTTTTCAAGTGTAAAAGGAGCCCACCACAAAGATCTGTCAGTGAATAATATGTGAAAAAAAATACAAGCAATGGAAGATGTACAACTTATTTTTCAAGTGTAAAAGAAACCCTCTCGTCATAACTAATTGATTCTGATTGGCTAACACATCGCGCCGTTGCCTAGCGACCACCTGTTCTACTTTGATCGTCTGGTAGAGGTTCTGTCGCCAGTGCAAGATTTGGAGCGCATCATATCACTTTGCACTGCTATACTCAATTTCACGCCACGAACCCTATTTCCTTTCCACTTTATTCTACATGTATTAACATCTTATTTATCTGGATTAATGGTTTGTGAAGTCAGAATAATGGCAGAATAATTTGATCGTTGAATATTAGAATCGGGCAATGAAAGACATTAACATTTTGACACGTTGCCGTTTTTACTAAAGAAAGTCATTATTTTGTGTTGACCAAGATGATTGATAGGTGAGATCAATTAACCCTAACTCAGAAGCCATGAACTTGCCTTATCATAATCAGGTATCTGAGAAACAATTCGACGTAGATGGAGAAATCATATATTCGACAACAAACATGTACTTTTAACAAAGGGTATCACCGTCGTCATCATTATCATCATCGTCATCATTGTCATTATCCTTGTCGTCGTCATCATCAACATCAACATCAATTACTACCGTTCTCATCACCCTCTCGTAATAACTACACATTATCATCAAAGACACGGCAGACACCACCACACCGCTAAAAGCTTTTTACTCTTCGCCCAATTCTATCATTGTATTATTTTTGCTTTTAAAGGTACTATGTCCCATTTGCAGGCCCACAAAATGAAAATGTTAAATTCCTACTGCATTTGAAAGATAATACTTATTTAGAACTTCCCTAAAAAAGGTGGGGCTTGAAAATGTCTTCAAGTGGCAAAATAATGACTATTAGTTGTCAAATCGACTTTAGGGCTATAGAGCCCAAAAGTAATAGTCTTGATTTTCAGACAATAATTGTACCGAATGGTCATACGTTTTATGCTGCGCAAAAGATTCAATCAGTTTAATCTTGGCCATCACAAGAAGTGGGTTATTGATGTAGACAAATGCTCATGTGGCCTTTACAACTCTTTTCATGTAGGCCTATGTTATTACCAAAGAAGAAAAAAAGCCAGTCAATCACTCAATAGTGTCTGACAGTGAAGTCTAGCAAGTAAACGGGTTTCCTTGCATAATTTGAATATGAGGACACTGCTAACGTTTAAATTTCACAGATAGGACATACATGACATATTCATAATTCCTGCAAAGTTCTACAGAATTTGAGGTTGGCTGCAAAAGGGACATAGTACCTTTAATGTATTTTAATTTCATTATCATCTTCGCCATCATAGATCTCGAAATGTGATACATGAGATAATGATGTAGATAGTTCATTTTTTCCAAAGAATTGCAACACATGCACACACACACCATAAATAAAGAGCATTTGCTAATATGAGTAATTGAGTGTTATAATAGTTAGACACGAACCGAAGATTCTGAAATAGAGTGGGATGGAGCACTAAATGTACATTTATAATCTGTGCACTCACTAGATTTCGGAGCTAGAATCGGTTAATGACATTGACGTCGTGCAAATTAATGGGTATACTTGGCATTAAAAACGTGATAATTCTTTTGTATTGATTTGACCTTTAAACAAACATCATCATACTACACAATCTGCGGTACAATGGCTCTTGAGTCAATGGAAAGGGGAGATAGTGTATGCACTTTGGCACATAGTATGAGTAGATTCACAATCTAATGTACACAAATCAATTCAATGAAGAATGTCTTATTACATGGAAAAAAATTAATCTTGTAACTAGCATGGTCATGTAAAATTCTAAATTAGGGGAATATGTGCTGAACCTCCTTTGGGATACGCGTCCTCCGGGAATAGATCAAAGGAGTAGTAATAATAATAATAATAATAATAATATTTAGTGATGATTAACCCTAATAAGATTCATAATTTCACTAGGATAATAATCGTGAAGAGGTGAAGCACATTAGGCACTTCTAAACCCGTACTTATACATGAGAGGTGACGAAACACACGTGAAGAAGAACGATATGCAATCAGAGAATTTCTTTCCAAACTGATGTTTTTATACACCGTACTGATATTGGATAACACTGTCGAAAACGGTTCTAGGACACCTACCCCCTGGACATCCATCCCCGGCATAACCACCCCCAGTCAACTATCCCCTTGGGCAACCACCCTCTAGGACGACTACCCCCGGGACAACTTCCCCCGGACGACTATCCTAGGGGCTAGTTGTCCGGGGGTAGTTGTCTGGTTTGGTTCCTGGGATAGTTCCCTTGGGGGTAGTTGTCCGGGTGTAGCTGTCCAGGGGGTAGTCGTCCTAGAGGGTGGTTGCCCTAGGGGGTAATTGTCCTAGGGGGTAGTTGGCCTAGAGGATTATTGACTGGCGGTGGTTATCCGGGGGTGGATGTCCAGGGTGTATGTGTCCGGATACGGTTGTAAACATATACAAGTTAGAGCCAGGGGTGGTATTCTGAACATTGTTGAAAGTTTTGCGTTATCTTTTGTTGTATCTTCCAGAGATAACACAGCGCTAATATTGTTGTAAGAGCATATGGGCGCGATAAAATCACTGACTTAGCAACGTTTTCGATGGTTAGTTTGATGGTGTTCAATGACTGATTTAGCTAGACGGCAAATAGTCTTCAAGATGTAGTTTGTCATCGAAGGGATGGTGGGGGGGGGGGGGGTGTTCGTCTTTACACGCTCACGACTTCCTGCCGCTTCCTCTTATTTTACATCTTCATTTCATTGTCAAAACGGTCGCACAGACATTCGAGAAATTAGCTCAAGGTCAAGACCCGCGCATTCAAGTTAACACAGTGATTTAGTGGACTTTTTTTCTGGTATTCACTTTCATTTGTAGGCGACAAAGTTGCTAATTAGAGCTGTTAAGTTAAAGATAAACTTTAGTACTGGTAATGCGATTGCATTGTGAAAGAAAAGGTGTGGAAAGGATCAGAAACAGTTGATCATGTAGCATGTAAGTATTGGTGTGCACTGCAAGGTTCTGGAGTCATCAAAATCATAATAAATTTGACCGAGTCTTGGTAAAGTAACAAGCACATACACAGAAAGCTATGTATGGGACAACACGCACCGTGTCGGGGTTGGTACTACCTTGATTCCTTGTCTTTCTATGCTCATTACTCAGCCAGTATACATTTTCTTCCAAAATTGTTTGGCACATGTCATTTATTTGTAATCTTGAACATTCAGTGTAAGTTTCGTTTGATTCTGTGAGAAATAATTTTCTTTTTTTTACCCCTACTGGAGGTTAGCTTTAATGGATATTGTATTATAGATCTACTGGAAAATAATGGAAAAAAGGACGTGCCCGAATTGCAAGTTGACTGCCTATACGTAGAGATGAATTTTCATGGCTGACATGTGCTTTAAGACGAATGCAAGAAAAACAAAAATTTGAGTGAAAAAATGATTGATTTGACCGGGAAAAAACTATTATCTATTTCCAATTTTATTTTATTTTTTTCCATTTGAAGGGGGAAAAAAAAATTCAGATTTTTATCGGTGATGGCGCTATTATAGTACCATCAAAGAGCTATATTAGTTCTATGAGTGCCATAAATATAAATATACGTTTATTTCAGCAGAGAGGAAAAATCCTATAGAATTTTTTTTATTGTACAGTGCTTGCTCTTTTATTGACCTAGGCCTATTCATGACATCCAGTATATACCTGTAGGCCCCTTTCTACTAGTTTAAAACGATTGACAATGATTGATAATATATGTAGAGCATTAATTTTGTAGGGAATTTCGGCTTTATTGATACCATTTTAGTGAACAATACAGATATTCTCTTTTAGATAGCCATAACATGTTATGTGAAGGAGCTGGGCATCAACAGCAAGCAGGCTCGGTTCTACCAGCACTTCCACTTCTTCCTTATTCATCTGGAGTTATATTTCGGGAAACATGACGTCAGCAGGATTTATGATTCACTGTTTATAATTCTTGTATTTGTTATTGCCCTCGTGCAGACATACTACTTTTCTCCGTCTGGTTCAGGCGGTAGTGAAAAGTTTGTGTTCCTAAGCTCCGCATAGCCTTGTCTTGCATGGTAGTGTGTGCGCGGGAAACGTAACTATGAAATTATTTCGGCATACTACATAATATCGGTCAGCGTAGGTCAAGTCCGAAGAATGAACTAGGTCATCGTCTGCATTAGTCCGCAAAATGCAGACGTGTGCAATGAGGAACCCATAGACCGTCTTTATCAAACGACTGGAACAGCGAGCTGACGAGTTGTGCGTGTCCGTGGTCTGCGTTGAGATTCATAATCATACATTTATGCATGTTTAGTGCTTGGTGTAGCGATTGAGGTGACACAATGGAGATAACACTTCCGGATGATTGCCGTTCTACGAAAGATATACAGGATTATAATTCCGAGGATTTACTGGGAGATATATACAGAGAAGGATAGCCATTTAGCCAACATCAATTCGCTTCAGTACATCGCATTAATACGATAAAACATCTGATAGGGATGATCTCAAAACATCCAAACCGCACAGTCCAAACTTGAACCGACCTGATGTTTTGCGATGTTACTTCAGTTCCAGAAAGCTTGACCACAATCGTTGACCCAAGTACATTTGGACTTACAGCGAGGAAAGATTTGAGGTTTCCATCCGTCTGAACGATGAGGGTCATGAGTAGGACTCGTTGCTCATGGCTGGTCGTTATCATCATATCGTCTCTGGCACTTTCTTGGTTATATCTTACGCATTCTAAACAAGGTAAGGCGACAATCGGTTATATAATTGTGCTACAAAAGTTTGTTGGAACTTGGAACTGAAAATATCACAATTAATGAGTAATTATAGTCTTTTGAAAGTCCAGCCTCAATAATAGGTTGCCCATTTTAGGACAGAAAGGGGGAGGGTGGGGTACTACCATTCTGTTTCCATTTAAGCACGTTCTCGCATTATTTATTGCTCCCCCTTGTCCCTGGTAAACCTCTCGTATTTATTTATATAGTAACCCATCGACAGAGGCACTTGATTGTAATTTCTACCCATGTCTGCAGGCACACCATATAACGGGGGATCCCTTGAAAATAAGATTACATGTCCTTAAGATAACCTTTGATCATATATGAACTTGACCTGTTGACCTTACATGACCTTTACTGACAGGATGCATTTCAATCACATCAAATTCATCTGTTTGGTTCCCTGTCCGAGTACAGTGGCCTACTTTATTTTAAAGGGCATTCCCATGTTGATAGGGAGTACAAAAGCGAAGAAAAGCGATATCAAGCAAAGTTAAATTAGACCCCTACTTGGGATTATATCTCATTCCTTCCTCACCTCGCTCTTAAGAAAACTGCAAACTTTGCATCAGCTTCAGTATTTCTTATATCCACTACAAATCAGAAAAACATTTCACGAATTATGTTAGGGTTTACCCGACTTCTTTGAGACCTTTAACCGTTTGCTTTAGATCTTGTGACGTAGCCAAGTTAAACCACACATGCTGATGAAATTTTAGTTAACATAATACAACTACAAGTACACGTATCCGTTTAGACTTTACGTGATACAAGAAACAGACGACGGGAATGGGATGACAAATGCAGATGCAGAGAAAGAATATATTAAGTGGAATTGAGGGGACTTTGATAACAACTGATATACAGTCTCAACTGCAAAGAAAAGGTTGAGTTCTGGGAAGAGGTGAAGAATAATTTTGTGAGCGTTTTCATTGTTATTAAGCAATTAGTGTGGATGAACATCAGATTAAAAAAAATGTTCCCTGAAAAGCATGGCTCTTCAAATGCTTTCATATTCTAAATATGGCATGTAACAACATAAAAACCGGGACGAATTTGTATGCCACATGTCCGTGTAGCCCCATATACACCTTTCTGTGTACAGTGCTAGTAAATTAACCAAGACTTGGCAAAATTTCTTATCATTTTGATGATTCCAGAACCTTACAGTACATACCAATACTTGTATGCTATAGATGATCAACCTTTTGTGATCGATTCCACACCGTTTCTTTCACAATACGATTGCATGACCAGAACTCAACGTTATCTTTAAGCCCACCGCACACTATACAATGTAACTATAATACTTACTTACCTACTTGTTATACTTGTTTGTTGAGGCTTGAAGCATCAGCTTATGAGCCCATCATGACAATCGCAGCATTATTACGTTGATAAGGGTTATATTTGAGAGGATGGTGATGCCAATGCTTTTCTAGTTCGGATTTGAAGCTGTTAATATATGGCGCTTGGACTGTCGATTTGGGTAGCCCGTTTCAGTACATTATACGCTCTGATTTTAAAAGCATTTAATACGAACGTTCAAAAATGAACAAATCAAAGGTCTGAATAGTCATATGATTAATAAAATAAAAACTCCAGGGGATTTCACGCTTCCTTAGAAGAGAAAAAGCTATAAATCGGCTAAAACCCGTAGTAACGTCGGACCAGTAGTACGATTGTTTAGGATTAGAAACCGATTCGGTTTTTTATCCAGTTCATTCTGACTAGGAGAGTTAAAAGCACTACAATTTCGGCTGTTAGCATTCTTATTATTAAATTTCCATGGCTAATAATATCGCATTTTCTTTGAAAATCGGATCGCAGGAGGGTGGTACAGTGTGAACATCTCAACTTTGTATGTAAAATGTCTCTAAAAGTGCCGATCATCTAAAAGTGTCTCTAAAATGTCTCTTACAGTGCTGATCGTCGGAAAGTGGCGTGATGGATCAGGTGTTCCCTATGTTTTAAGATCTAATCGACTAACAAGAGACGAGGTCATGTAAGGTTATGTTATACTACTGTATTTGTATAATTATCATTTTGTCGCCATTTCTCTTCCATACATTTGCCAGGTTAGCAAGTTCCAAAGAAATCAACTTTTTGTTTATGACAGAGATTGTATTATACAGTAGTCTTGCGGGTGCACCATGTGAGAGACAGGGATGATTGAGGAGTCCTGAAAAGGACTCTCGGTAATCTTTCTTGAGGGTTTTGTAGTCCTGAAAAGGACTTGTTGGTATAGTCTTGAAAAAGACTGTTGGTTATCTTTCTTAGCTTATAGTTCTAAGGAGAACTATAGCGCTTGGAGAGGATGAGTGGCAGGAGTGGCTCGACGTTTCGAACAGGTTGACTATCCGTCGTCAGGAGTCAGGAGTCTCTCCTTCTAAGACTTTAATTCACCGAATAGTTAATTTTGCAGAAGCGTGCATTAAGAATAATCCATAATGTCTACCTTCGTTCCCACACTAACCGCTTATTTTTACAAGACAAAATTCTTAAACTTAATAAATCGTATTCTTGGTACCTCGGTATCTTTATGTTCTAACTGAACAATAACGAGTTACCTCTCCCGATTTCCTCCATTTTCCAAAAAAAATAACGAGATACATTTATACCCCACAAAATAGCCTAACCACTTCCACACTCCTCGAATGAGAACAGCTTTAGGCACATAAAACAATTATTTACACCGGTCCAGTATTTTGGAATAACATAGATCCATCTCTTAAACAAAGTACCAGTCTATACACATTTAAAAAGAAGATAAAGATTAAACTTTTAAACACCCATACATGATCGAATCTCGGTTTGTTTGACTCTCGAGTCAATCTCTTTCTCAATCTCTTTCTCCCTCATTCTACTGATCTAATTTCCCCTTTTAGAGCTTTTGCAATCATTCATTTTTCCTTTATTTTGCTTTTTTTTGTATCTTTCTTTCTTTTTGCCTTCTACTATTTTTCCTCCATTTTTCCCTATTTTTTATTATTTTTTCCCCCAATTTTTTATAGAATTTCTTAGTTACATATTTGTCTATATATTGATTTCCAAGCATACTTTGTTCATGTTATATTGTAAAAAAGCATCTGAGGAACTAACACTTCAACAAGCTCTGCTTCCAGTTAGTCCCTCTTTTCTCGTGCTATTTCCAATATCTTTGTCGTTTCATTGCATATTTTTTTAGATATAATTATTCTTATATTTTGTTTTGCGTGAGAAATAAAATCATTTTGAATCAAACAATAACAAAACCAAAACATACAAACTAACAAATCAAAATAAAATAGCAACTCCGCCAACAGCTAAAAAGCAAAGAGATGAAAAAATATCCCTGACAAGTAAAATCCGATAGTGGACAGTGACAATGTTCCCTGTTATTTGGTGAGATTATTTATGTTCCGATGTTGAAGAGCAACCAATATTGGCTATACATATTGTCAGAGCCGAAAAAGGGTATTTTTTAAACCAGGAAGTGTGATTTTGCCATAGTATACAAATAATGCCTTGAGAGGTTCTGGTTAAAACTATGCGCAAGAGGTGACTCCAATAGTACTATTTGCTGAAGGGCGCAGCCCCGAAGCAAATGGTACTTTTGGGGTCACCGAGGCCCATAGTTTAACCAGTACCTCGAATAGAAGGCATGGTATATTTGTTTTATATCCTGCATCAAAAATGTATTTTTTAAAAAAAAATTAAAAAATATTTTTGGGAAAAAAAAATTTAGAACAAAAAAAAATGTCAATTTTTATCTAAAAAGATTTAAATTATTTTGTTTTCATTAAATTAAGATTTGAAAAAAAAATTGATTCAATTAAAAAAAAAATTCACATTTTTTTTCAACTCCCAAATAGTAAACCAAAATAGTACTCTCATATAGTACTTTCTAAAAATAGGTCAAATATTTTTGGTCATGTGACGAGCTCTCAACCAATCAAAAGCCAACAAATTTTTGATGCAGGATATAATAGTTAATATCGTGGGCAAACTAACCATCAATGGTAATATTTATGCAATAAGAATTTATATAACATTGTTGAGACAAATAAATGCAAATTTATCAGGAGAACCGATATATTCCACGCCTACTATTTCACAATGGACCATTGTCATTAAATTCTACGTTCGAAAGCTGTAGGCCTATAATGTGCAAATGAATAGACAAATATCTCTGAGGTATCGTATTATGTGCATTTTTTTCAATTTCAGATGTTTTTCCTGAAATCTACAACTCCGTGTCACGTGAGAAATGCCCATGTGCCTCTGGAACCAGGATGAGCACTGACAATGAAGCCAATTTGGCTTATAACAAGCCCAATAAATCGCAGGCACTGACTATAGTAAAGTCATGCGGATCTCGCTATGGGAAAGCGGTTCTAAAAGACGTAAGTTTTGTAAAATATTTTTTGAAATTGTATTCAGAATGAAGGACGTCATTTTTAAGTGTAATACAAATTTTAGCTTCAAATTTTGGGAGATAATTGAATTTAATTCAATAATTGTTTTCAATATTTTCACTCCAAGTCCCTTGACGCACACTCCAATAATTATGCACACGCACACATATCCCCACCCAAGTAATGCGTAAAAGATTTCAACGTATCCAGGGGCGTCATTATTATTGGGGCTGGGGGGGGGGGGACTTAATATTTTTCTTTTCATTTTGCCGCCCCCCAAAACAAAAATTGAAAAAAGTGCAGACCAATATTCCAGGGGGGGGGGAGGACTAAATTGATATGAAAATGTTGGTGACTTCTCGGAAATATATCCTTTTTCACGATGACTCTTTTCTGATCATGTACCGTCTTCCAACCCGAAGGACATCACCGTAGTCTACAACCGAGTCCCGAAGTGTGGCAGTAGAGCGCTCCTTCAGTGTGTCAAGAGCTTGGTGAAGAAAAACCAAATTCGCGGCCCTGTACCCATGGTACCCCCAACGTTCAAGGTGAGGGTTCAAGGTCTGTATTATCAATTAATTTTCCATTGCGGTGGTGTATCCAGCTTATGGTGAAGCAAGCCTTTAACCCCTCTCGTTGAAGAAGAAGAAGAAGAATAAGAAGAAGGAGGAGGAGGAGGAGGAGGGGGAGGGGGAGAACAAGAACAAGAAGAACAAGAATAAGAACATGTAGAAGTAAACGAAGAGTAAAAGAAGAAGTAGTAGAGGTAAACGAAGAAGTAGAAGAAGGAGAAGAAGGAGAAAAAGAAAAGAGCCATTTAAAAAATCTTGCAATGGGTCCACATCGAGAGGGGTTAGTTAGATACATTGCACACCCCGCCTCCCCCCCCCCATTTATCACTATATGTATCCGACACTGCCCTGGTTTCAGTCGCTTTCATTGATTTTCTAGAAATAGAACAGTTTCGACTTTTGAGCCAACTTGAATTCGCCTAATACATGTACATACCAACAAAAGTAGGGTAATGGTTTCAAATCGTAACATGGCTAGTTTATGATGTTGAACCTTGGAGGTGCGTGAACTTCATGCTTTGTTTTTGCTAAGTAATGTGTGAATACATTGCCAAGGCCTAACGGGCCGCTTCTGTTCCATTATAATTATTATTTTTTCACCCCCATTAAACATTGAAGAGGATAGTTCCTTTTATTGAATATTTTTCTTTCACTATTGAGATGATTTGGGCGAAGAAAATGGTTGTATGTAAACGTCGGATCCCGGTCGTTAAATGCGATACGGGCTTTTTGACTGACAAGCAGTTTTTGTTAGTCGTCCGTTGCCGAGAAGATAACAAAAAAGGAACCGAGTCATGAACTCAAGATCTGATGCTAGGATATTTTCCATATCGAGTTGCATGGCTCAGATCAACAAACCAAAACAGCACAGAGGGCGTAGCGTAAATCAAATTGAGGGGGGCACTGGCATGATGGGGGGTTGGTCATTCTAAGAAATGGATTGTGAATTTACAAGGCTACTGATGGCTGAGGTGGCTGTTGGGATGGTCCCGTCTTCTTTTCTCGTCTTTGCCTATACTGTCTTTTTCCTTTTTTTCTGTTTTCATGTTTTACCATACGTATGGGGCGAGCCCCTGTGCCTCCTTGTAAATACGCCACTAACTTCACACACATGTATATCAGCGGTTAAATCTAAATTGAATTACGATTGATGTTGAGAATGATATTGGAACATGGTGAGAAAGGTTGACAGATAAGTTTGCGATCAGCGGGATGTGACAACTTTTAGTGATGTGATTTTATTCCTGTAGTTGAACCCAAAGAACATGACACGAGATTAGAAAAGTTTTCATGGCGAATGATATAGTTACGGAATCTGGACAAATCAGCGAATTCCATATAGTGATTAATACATCAACCAACAAACCTAATGGCAATTCCATCAACTATCAAACCATCACATGTACCCTGAACCAGCCAATTACCACGATCAACGATAAATCAATCATCAAACCATATTACGAGCATATACTAACCAAGTAGCCATTTAACCAATCAACCAGCAAACCAACAGCTGACTCACGATCGATAAAATATCCAATAAATAATTCACTCATTATCCAATTAACTATGCAATCAATCCCAACCTACATACCAATCATAATCCAATGAACCAACCCTAAAATCGAACAACCAGCCGCCCATCCAACAAAAAGTCTTATCAACCTGTAACCACTTAACTATCAACTGTTAACTATTAACCAATCACCCACCAAAAGGTACCTACCGACCAGTGGCGGATCCAGGGGGGGGGGCCCGGCCTCCCCCCTTGAGAAAAAAATCATGTAAAATCACGTGATTTTTACATTTTTGGGGGGTTGGGCCCCCCCCCCCCCCCCCTAGCGCTCAAGGGGGGGGGGGGTGCAAATGAAAAAAAAAATCGAGGGACCAAAAAAAAAAATGTGCTCACTACCCCCCCCCCCCCCCCCCTCCCACTTAGCGACTTTTCGGCCGGCGCGATTTTCAAATTTCCAGGAGCAAAAAAAAAAAAAGTTGGGCCCCCTCCCCTAAGAAATCCTGGATCCGCGCCTGCTACCGACCATTCGAAATGCATGAACCACACATTTTTATCGTACAAAATTTATTACATTTTGTATGATAAAATTAATACAAATATTAAGGCTTAAATATTCTTAATGAATGAACGTCCAACGCCCTAACAACAACTGATCACTTCAATATTTTTTTCCTTTATCACTACCATTAGGCAGAACTGCCTCTCTTGACACGCACAGTTGAGGGGGTTAAGTCACAAAGAAGGGCGTTCCTCGAAGGCCATGTCCGATTCAATCACTTCCAAGAGTAAGTCCGTCGATTAGTTTCTGGATTAGTTTTCAGATTTTATTTTAAAGAAGTTTTGAACATTGACTTGTAAAATATCTCTCCGGTAGTCTTGAAAATACATTGTACTGAATGTTTAAAACACAACACCGCAATTTTGTATCATACTAAGGTAATATTATAGTATTGCAATGTAACATAGGCTTAGTCATACAGTGTATTTATCTTCTTTCACAGCTATTTACTTAAATCTTATCAGTCAGAGATTTGATTTTTGTCAAAACAAATCATCGATTCTTTAAGAAAACATGAGTATTTTAACATCTGAGGGGGCTACCCTGTTGAAATAAAAACCAAATAAATAAATAAATATTAATAGCCAAGTGATATTTTTGAAGGCTTATTAGCCTGATGACTAAGAATATCAACTCCGACGTGAGAAGTATTTTCATTTACTTTGATAAATTAGATTAGGCCTTATTCAGTGGCACAATATGATGAAATGCCATTTAAAACAAATTCACACTAACACAATTCAGTGGTGTAATGGTTGGCCGATTAATCCTGCAAAAGTACCACATTGTCATCGTACACGCTACTGTCATATTTGGAACACTCCGCTAAACGCGCTGAGTGACAACCTATATGCTACAAACATCGCTTTTATGAACTGAATTTTTCATTTTTCTTGATGTATCTGTATCTGTTTCTGGCTACAGTGAGAGGGTCTATTACATCAACATGATCCGAGATCCGCTGAATCGCTTGGTGTCCAGTTTCTATTTCAACCGCCACGGTGACGGGTTGCTCAATCCTCGACAACTCGCTGACGTCCGGAACAGAACCAAACCAGAGGTCATTGATGAGGTCAGTTGAGGTCAATCACATGCGGTTCCGTAGAAGAAGAGAACTGTGCGATAATTACTAGTATTTCCATTTAATTTTGTAACGGTGTCACCCTTTTTAAAACTAGCGAAATTATCATTTCGTAATTGGCATGCTGGAAAGTGGGATGCCGAGTCTTTGCCGAAGTGTCGTCCCACCCTTTAAGAACTGAAACAGCGTACATGATATTGGATCGGCCAAAATGTTAAACCATGTATATCACTAATCGTGTAATCTAACTCAAAATAATAATTGTTAACAAAACTTTGCGATTCTAACAAGCTATTCGAACGCAAACATTTAAGTAAATCTGTTTCTACAATGTGATTTTGGTTCGTGGATTTGGTTTCCTCTGCTTTCTGAATCCTAAACTCACCTCTCTGCTACAATGCTCTAACAGAAACCATGCTGTATAGATGCAAGGGTACATTTAGATAGGTTACAGCTTTCATCTTCAAGTTCAAGTTCAAGTTTATTTATTTCACTTTATCAAAGATAACATAATTGAACATAATGAATAATGGTAATTATTATAACTAAACATACAATATAGAAAACATAATGTACATGATAATAGTTATAACAGAGAATGCAATTATATACATCAATCAATAAAGTGGGGGATCTACTAAAAAGCAAAGCTTGTATTTTGTAGGTCCGTTTCAAGAAGCATTGTTAGTACTAACACAGTAATTGACTCACGAGCAAGCCTGAGCTATATTGTGCCCATAAGTTACTGACTTCTACTAAGATTCCAGTGTATCAAGCTGACAGTCCCAAGGGATCCTGAATGGGACAAAATTTAAAATAACTGATATTTCTATATCAATTAATTTTTGGAAATCTATACTGAACATAGTTCATTGGTAACCAGTGACGTAATTGTGGGACATACCTTGAATATACCCTCAAACAAGCCGGTCGTAAGTCCCTTTGAATATGACGCGCTAAAACAGCGGCGTTTTTTTAAATGATAACGTAAAGTCTAATACGCTTCACATTTCTATAACTTATACCACGAAGCTTAGTGAATACATGCAGTTGTCATTTATTTACACGTAACAAAAAAAACACCAAACAGGCGTTTTTTTTTGGTTGCGGCGGTTTACCTCGCTAAATCTGACCAAACCTTAACTCTTATGTTTTATGTAGACCTTTAATGAATGCGTCAGTCATGAAAGGTTATCATGCACCGTGACCTCGTTTTATCTGACCAAGCCTTTACTCTTATGTTTTATGTAGACCTTTGACGAATGCGTCAGTCATGAAAGGTTATCATGCACCGCGACCTCGCTAAATCTGACCAAACCTTAACTCTTATGTTTTATGTAGACCTTTGATGAATGCGTCAGTCATGAAAGGTTATCATGTACCGTGACCTCGTTTTATCTGACCAAGCCTTCACTCTTATGTTTTATGTAGACCTTTGATGAATGCGTCGGTCATGAAAGGTTATCATGTACCGTTACGTCGTTTTATCTGACCAAGCCTTTACTCTTATGTTTTATGTAGACCTTTGATGAATGCGTCAGTCATGAAAGGTTATCTTGCACCGTTACCTCGTTTTATCTGACCAATCCTTTACTCTTATGTTTTATGTAGACCTTTGACGAATGCGTCAGTCATGAAAGGTTATCATGCACCGTGACCTCGTTTTAACTGACCAAACCTTAACTCTTATGTTTTATGTAGACCTTTGATGAATGCGTCAGTCATGAAAGGTTATCATGCACCGTTACCTCGTTTTATCTGACCAAGCCTTTACTCTTCTGTTTTATGTAGACCTTTGATGAATGCGTCAGTCATGAAAGGTTATCATGCACCGCTACCTCGTTTTATCTGACCAAGCCTTTACTCTTATGTTTTATGTAGACCTTTGATGAATGCGTCAGTCATGAAAGGTTATCATGTACCGTGACCTCGTTTTATCTAACCAAGCCTTCACTCTTATGTTTTATGTAGACCTTTGACGAATGCGTCAGTCATGAGAGGTTATCATGCACCGTGACCTCGTTTTATCTGACCAAACCTTAACTCTTATGTTTTATGTAGACCTTTGATGAATGCGTCAGTCATGAAAGGTTATGCACCGTGACCTCGTTTTATCTGACCAAACCTTAACTCTTCTGTTTTATGTAGACCTTTGATGAATGCGTCAGTCATGAAAGGTTATCATGCACCGTTACCTCGTTTTATCTGACCAAGCCTTTACTCTTATGTTTTATGTAGACCTTTGATGAATGCGTCAGTCATGAAAGGTTATCATGCACCGTTACCTCGTTTTATCTGACCAAGCCTTTACTCTTATGTTTTATGTAGACCTTTGATGAATGCGTCAGTCATGAAAGGTTATCATGTACCGTTACCTCGTTTTATCTGACCAAGCCTTTACTCTTATGTTTTATGTAGACCTTTGATGAATGCGTCAGTCATGAAAGGTTATCATGTACCGTTACCTCGTTTTATCTGACCAAGCCTTTACTCTTATGTTTTATGTAGACCTTTGATGAATGCGTCAGTCATGAAAGGTTATCATGTACCGTTACCTCGTTTTATCTGACCAAGCCTTTACTCTTATGTTTTATGTAGACCTTTGATGAATGCGTCAGTCATGAAAGGTTATCATGTACCGTTACCTCGTTTTATCTGACCAAGCCTTTACTCTTATGTTTTATGTAGAACTTTGATGAATGCGTCAGTCATGAAAGGTTATCATGCACCGTGACCTCGTTTTATCTGGCCAAACCTTAACTCTTCTGTTTTATGTAGACCTTTGATGAATGCGTCAGTCATGAAAGGTTATCATGTACCGTTACCTCGTTTTATCTGACCAAGCCTTTACTCTTATGTTTTATGTAGACCTTTGATAAATGCGTCAGTCATGAAAGGTTATCATGCACCGTTACCTCGTTTAATCTGACCAAGCCTTTACTCTTATGTTTTATGTAGACCTTTGATGAATGCGTCAGTCATGAAAGGTTATCATGCACCGTTACCTCGTTTTATCTGACCAAGCCTTTACTCTTATGTTTTATGTAGACCTTTGATGAATGCGTCAGTCATGAAAGGTTATCATGCACCGTGACCTCGTTTTATCTGACCAAGCCTTTACTCTTATGTTTTATGTAGACCTTTGATGAATGCGTCAGTCATGAAAGGTTATCATGTACGGTTACCTCGTTTTATCTGACCAAGCCTTTACTCTTATGTTTTATGTAGACCTTTGATGAATGCGTCAGTCATGAAAGGTTATCATGCACGTTACCTCGTTTAATCTGACCAAGCCTTTACTCTTATGTTTTATGTAGACCTTTGATGAATGCGTCAGTCATGAAAGGTTATCTTGCACCGGACCTCAAGTTTTAAGTTACGTGATCGGGTTCTTCTGTGGGTTCCATCCTAGGTGCAGGTAAAGAATTGTCGTTTTTTCTCTATGTTTAGTTAACCTCAATAAGAAAGCTTATTTTTGTCTTACAGTACTCGTTATGTGGTGTTAAATAATCTGATTGCCAGCCCGCTGAATTCAATTAAGAAGCGCAATCACACAAAAATCCGACAAACAGATTGAAAATTTTGAGGAAAAATTTGAAATTGTTTAAAGTTTCAATTACTTTTTTAAAATGGAGATCGATAATACTGGAAAACTCTTGTACCATTGTATACCCGAAAACGCATTTAGGCCATATTTTGAATGCAAGGTGTAAAGTTTTTTAGACCTTTACAAATCTTACCATGAAGCTTGCCTATGAAGTGCTATTGTTATTTTTCTTGTAATTTGTTGTTATTGTTGTTGTTGTTATTATTATTAATGTTATTAGTATTATTATCATCATCATCAATATCATCATCATCATCAACATCATGGTCGTCACCATCATCATTATTATCTTTAAAAAAAAATCGTTGTATTGGTGTTGTAGTTGTTGTTGGTATTTCTTTATACATATATTATCATTATCAATATTAAAGGAAAGCAACACAGTGGACATTAGACGAGGCAAAGCGGAACCTCGATTACTACACTGCAGTCGGTATCGTAGAGGAGTATAACTCATCTATGAGGGCACTGGAGTTTCTTTTCCCATCGATGTTTACAGGTTTAGTGAAGAGATACACGCGTCTTAGTAGAGACACAGGTAAGAGTTGACATGGTGACAAAGATGTATAGGCCTAATATAGCTGAATGGATGTACATATAGATGGCATAATAAAGAAGAATAATTGATTATGGGGTAGTGAAAGAGTGTGGGCGAACTAACTACAGAGGGCATGGGGACACATACCCCATAGCAGGAAAAGGGAGAATAAGAAGACAAAGATGAAGAAAAAGAAGGTACATGGAAGAGGGAAAGGAACTTGAAAAGGATACAGAACGACCCCTACCTTACCCTTTGGACTTATTAATTCTAATTTCATCCGTCCCAAGACCTTCAAATTATGATTTATTTATTTTTTCCTTGTTGGTTATTTGTTTCAAAGTAAATTGAAAATCTTGAAAAATCCCTCTAACATTGTCTTGAGATGTTTGGAATAAAAACCTACATTCACGTTCATTAAGCTATTTCAGAAGTCGATACTGAACAGACCACTCTTGACAATGACTAAATCTTCTCTTCCTTTTCTCTCTCTTTCCTTTCTTTTTCTCTCTCTCTTTCCTCTCTTTCTCTCTCTCTCTCATTCTCTTTCTCTTACTCTCTTTTCTCTCTCTCTCTCTCTCTTCCCCCCTCTCTCTCTCCCTCGTTTGATTTCTAGATTTCCAGGCTAAAGCCCACGCTCACCGGTATGTCTCACCCTCTCCTAAAGTCAAGGCGTATATGACAAAGAAGCTGAAACTAGAATTTGAATTCTACGAGTATGCAAAATCAAGATTCGACTTGCTACTGGACGAGTTGCATCTGAGAGACAGTGATGTGAGATGACGATGAAGAAGGTGGTTTAGGGACAATGAGCAATGTAAGGACTTGTCAAAAATATGAATAGAATTATGATGGAGATTGGATCGGAAAACACTATGTGCTATTATGTCAAAAGATTGATTGTAGCAAATGGAATTACGTTGGCCGGCTTACTTCGAATCAGCGGGTCGTCGCGATCGGTCGGGTGGTCGCGTTACACCTTTTTTTAAACGAAGGATTGTCAGGTAAATTAGATCAGACCATTTGTATATGAGTGAGGTTTATTTCACAAACTTTACCCCCGACACTTCGTGAATAAAGGGGCATGTTTTCGCCAAAGATCGGGTAACGCGACTAACCGACCCGACGCGATGACCCAATGATCCGAAGTAAGCCTCTTTGGTCACATTTGTAGACGGAATGATGATAGTATTGAAAAGATGATTATGCAAGGACGCACTGAAGGCCAAATGAGACGAGGCAGGCAGAAGCTTAGTTGGCAGATGGAATAAGACAGGTAAAAGGTCTATTACTCGCCTTAGCCCACCGTATGGCCTAAGCCAGAACACAGTGGAGAACCATCATCGGTCATGACACATAGGACCACCATTGAGATCTCTAAGGAGGTGACAGTCTATCGGAGAAGTATTCAGGAGACAGATATCAGACAGAAAGAAGACTGATAGGGTCTTCCTATGCAACATCTCTTCAACCCAACCTTTTGGGGACAAGAAGACGAGTAAACGTCACCGGTGATCTGAGGCAAGTCAATTTGACTTCTCTGTGATGGTTAGATGAAGAGCAAAGATCATCATCCAGGACGACGAGATTGCGAGATGACGTAATGTCGACTTGCCCTTAGCATTAGGAGTACAAAAGACAGGATAGTTGATCTCATTATTTGGACTCCCATGGGGACGGGATGTCGAGAGATCAAAGCCGAGATCATTGATGTCGTAAAATCAATCTTTTTGGTACCAGAAGACAACATTTTAAAATCATCTACACAAAGTCATGCCGGCTTCTAAGTTGTAAAACGGTACTTATGATGCAGGAGAGCTGAAAGAAGAAAGAGAAAAAATTGCAAAAACGTTGTGATTTTAGATTTCTGTACCAGCCCAAGTTGTATTTTCACTGAAATGACCATTCATTGAAATAAATCAATTCATATTGTTAGTTAATAGGTTATTCATTAATTGAAAACCAAAGCTTTAACGTATTATGTTTACTATAAAAAAAAACATCAAATCGTAATGGTACATTCTATTTTTAAATATGAGGTTGGAATAAAATCCTGTTACAAAATATCAATTGTTAAATTATTTTTTGTTAGAAGTCAAGAACTCTCCTCCTGAAACTGTAGCTTTCAAACAGTGACGTACTGGCACTGAAATTTATAATATTCTGAATCAAAAGGTAATGCTAAAACACCACTGAGAGGAGACACTACACTGATATTGGGTTAAAGATACTATGTCCCTTGTGCAGCCAACCTCAAATTCTGTAGAACTTTGCAGGAATTATGAATATGTCATGTATGTCCTATCTGTGAAATTTAAACGTTAGCAGTGTCCATATATTTAAATTATGCAAGGAAACCCGTTTACTTGCTAGACTTCACTGTCGGACACTATTGTCAGTATTGAGTGACTGACTGGCTTTTCCTTCTTTGGTAATAAAATACATAAAATGAGCTGTAAAGGATTTTTCTACATCAATAACCCACTTCTTATAATGGCCAAAATTAAACTGATCAAAATCAAGACTATTAAACTAATTGTCGTTATTTTCCCACTTAAAGACATTTTCAAGCCCCCCCCCCCCTTTTTTTTTTAAAGAGGAGTTCTAAATTAGTATTATCTTTCAAATACCATTGGAATTTAACCTTTTCATTTTTTTGGCCTGCAAAAGGGACATAGTACCTTTGAGGGAGTGCTGGCATCATGAAGGGGGGGGGGGGGGTAGCTGGTAGGTTGTGTGTGTGTGTGTGTGTGCGTGTGCGTGTGTGTGTGTGTGTAGGGGGGGAGACACCGGTCTCACTCAGCGTGTGGAATACGAATTACCATGCATGGCTACTCAGGCGCGTACGCAGGATTTTTTCAAGAGGGGGGGGGGGGGGGGGGGGGGGGGGTTAACATTTATAAATCGGGTCAAAAATTTCGCAACGACTCAGCCAGTCGCTGAATAAGCGGGGGGGGGGGGGGGGGTAAGGACTTTTTTTTTTTTTTTTTTTTTTTGTCTCGAAATTTGAAAATTTGACATTTTGCTCCCTTGGGGGGAGGGGGGGGGGGGGTAAGTTCACCTTTTTTAGGTCAGCCAAGGGAAAAAAAATCCAAAGGGGGGGGGGGGTTTAGGGGGGTTATGGGGGGGGGGGGGTTTACACACAAAAAATTACCAAAGGGGGGATTAACCCCCCCCCCCCCAGTGTACGCGCCTGTGGCTACTAATAAGGCTAATTATGGTTCAGGGGAAAGACGCAACCTATAACCATGAACATAAGACACCGCGGAGAGATATGAGAATCGGAAAGCGAAAAAGGGAAAGGTAAGAGAAAGATATATATTTCAAAGTCCATCTCATTTCCGCATATTGTGTCCTTTTAAAAAGTATATTATTATACGTATACAAATCATTACAATTCCACCCGGAAAATATAATTAAAGAGAACAAATTATAGATAAGTACTCTGAATGTCTGTTTGTGCACAGAATTTACCTACCGGTACTTACAAAATAGAATTACCTACATTTATGAGAAACTATAATAGCTTTATTAAACATTAGACTGCAACACTATGATATTTTGCAATGTAAATTGTAAACCTATTTTTCACAAGAGTACATGTAGCAATGAAAGCAGAACTATCCTTCATCAAAACTGTATATTACAGACTCCCTTTTTTTAACGAAGTACAAATACCTTAATTTTCAAAATAAACCTATTTTCCACAGAGAATATATAAATGCAATAATACAGTACGTTGAAGCCAATTTTTCATCATCTGTTCCATCGGCTTCTATTTTCAAACAAAGATCCATAAACACTAAAAAAAATAGAGTGTTGCTGAAGGAATTTTCAATCATAAAAAACGAAAAATCTTCAAACGGAGCTACAAGTATAAAGATGAAATTAGAAACAGCACCGGATATTATATACAAATCATAATTATATTTTCTCGTGAGACACCTGCTCTGGGCTAGATTTCATCAAATGTATATGATCACATTTAGGGTTGCAATTCAGTCTTCGTTTAGGATGATGGTTGGGTTAGGTATAGCGTTGGGTCCGTGGTTGACGGTACGAATTCGGTTAGTAAGAAATCGACGCAGAGCAATTGTAATATAATCTGGGACTGGGACCCGTTTCACAAAGCCTTTTTTCAATGACAAAACTCAGTAACAAATCCGCTGATAACCAATCAGAAGCAATGATTTCACAGGCTTATAACAAAAACTGTCATTTGTCACTGATGTCAAGTTGTCAAGTTTTGTGAAATGAGGCCCAGCAAAGGAATAGGGAAGTGAGATCTCCTACACACAGTCATGATTATGACTGCTTTCTTTATATAATATGTATGGCATGCTTTTACGGTAGAATATAGTAGTTTTACCATCCAAGTATAGGGGTATAGGTTGTCATCGGGAAGTAAATTAGGCATAATGAATGGTCAATAAAAGTATCTAATGCACTTAATTTGCTCTGTAAACATCGAGAGGAAAATTGAGAAAGAATAAATCAGTAAATCACCAACAAATTATTCATAAAAATGTATAACGTTCACAGAATGAACCCATCCGAAATTAATCAGTAATAAACTTTTACATCCAGTTATATTGTGTGCAATCATTTCATCTTGGAGCTAGTTAAGTCATAATCTACCTCATTATTGCAAAAGAACTAGCAGTAAATTAAAAATTTATTTCGTGGAAAAACAGTTACTTAAACGTATAATGGTGACAGTGATAATTAATGGAAGGAAGTATACCAAATTATGTTTCTCTCCAAGGATGGATACCTAGCAGTATTTCATCTTCTGGTACGCTAACAATCCGAAAGACTGGTGTGGAGTCACGGACCAAAGTAAAGCCGAACTTGTCGTAAATCCGAATCGCTGCTATCTGTATCTCCTGTAGTGCGAACTGTTGCGCGATGCAGTTGCGAGCACCTGCGGAAAAGGGAATGAAAGCGAACGGATCTCGGCCTTCGACGTTCTGGCGGTCGAAACGACTTGGTCTGAATGTCATATGGTCATCGCTCCAGACGTCAGGGTTGTGATGGAGCTGATAGGCGTAGATGGCAAGCTCGGTGCCTGCTGGGACTGTAAGACCGTCGACGACCAGGGGTTCGGTCAGTAGGCGGCCTGAGGATACGAACGAGTACATGCGCTGACTCTCCTTGACGCATTTCATCAGAAATGGGGTACGATGGAGATCTTCACTGCATAGGGAAAAATAGTATAGTTTTTTATGTTCAGTTTTAATACCTGATTCACACGAGGCGTCATTTATACTGTTCTCTCACCAGCGCTTATCAATTAGCTTGACTTTAGAATATAAGTGCATGTGCCAACCATAATTAGTTTAAACGTTTGCACTGTTTGACTTGTACTGTATGATGCGTCAAAGGTTGCGCCAGATTGAGATTTTTCTTCGTCAATAGAGACGACGATGAGCAGACTCTTCAAAACGTTAAAGCTCTACTATATATTAACAGTTCTTTTCAGAACTTTTGCCGGAAGAAGAACAACAGTCCTTTTAAGGACATACATGGTGTTTCCGTATAAACTTCCATACATTTCAAAATATTGAATCTTTACATAGAATTGAGTTCTAGTCATGCCATTGTATTGTGACAGAAACTCTGTGGAAACGAGTGGAAAACGGTTTGATGATTTAGCACACAGTCATTAGTGTATACCGTGAGGTTTTAAGGAAACGTAAAAATGCTAAGAAATTGACCCAGTCTTGCTAAAAGCCCCGTGCGCTCTACATAGAAATGTATTCATGGGATTTCACAGACATGTGGCATGCATGAAAGTGTGGCTCACAATCTCTAGTTTTAACTTGTCATATTTAGAATATGAGGGCATTTGAAGAGCCATCCTTTTCAGGGGACGTCTTTTCTATGATGCTCTTCTACACTAACATAACAAGAATAGATAAATGCTGCTTGTAAGTGTCGGCTTGCATGGTGATGTAGATATACAGTAGGTTTGCGGTTGCACCATGTGTGTGAGAGAGAGAGAGAGGTATGAGGAGTCCTGAACAGGACTCTGACTCGGTAATCTTTCTTGGAGGAGTGTAGTCCTGAAAAGGACTGTTTGTTATCTTTCTGGCATATAGTTCTCAGGAGAACTATAGCGCTTGGAGAGGATGAGTGGCTCGACGTTTCGAACAGCACACCGGTGACTTAAGCTCACGCACGCCAGCTATTCCCCACTCCTGACGACGGATAGTCAACCTGTTCGAAACGTCGAGCCACTCATCCTCTCCAAGCGCTATAGTTCTCCTGAGAACTATATGCCAGAAAGATAACAAACAGTCCTTTTCAGGACTACACTCCTCAAAGAAAGATTACCGAGTCAGAGTCCTGTTCAGGACTCCTCATACCTCTCTCTCTCTCACACACATGGTGCAACCGCAAACCTACTGTATAAGAATAGATAAGATCACAATTTCTTTTCTTCTCCAACTTTCCAAGAAATCTTCCTCCTCTTTAACCTTCCTCATTGTGCAGGTGTCAAGTAACTGTCTGTATATCATGCAAACCAATGAACAGGACCTAGTACTAAATAAGGCATATTTGTTTACCGGCGAACTTCACGAATCTCACGATCTTGGAAGAGTTCATCAATTTCCTCCTGGACCTTGGTCTGGTATTCTGGGTGAGTAGCCAACAAGTATAACAACCACGTGAGGGCGCTAGACGTCGTATCAATCCCGCCAAAAAGGAAAGTATTTACCTTTCCAAGATAAAATGATACAATACAAATACTGTGTTTAATTATGGGTTCAGTCGTATTGATCATGTCCTATTGAGTAGTAAAAATCAAAGACGTCTGCTTAAATTTCCATGACGACTTAAGTATGGTGGATTAAACTTAGTTAATGTTTGTATTTGCTGGTGTAACCATTCTATATGTTCCAATATTTTTTTACTTAAAAAAAAAAACGAAAGGGAAATAGACGTGTCTCAATTATTGGCCTCTACTCCACAGATTCATATACATACCTCGTCTCTCATTTCTCTATCCGTTAGTCCGCCCTCTGCGTCCTTTGCCAACATGAGAGTATCCAAGAAATCCATGCCTTTGGAAAATTCCTATATAAAAAAATGAATTTATTTAGGCATTTCATACAAACACTCACACACGCATTTACACACAAACGTACATTCCTTTACGCACATACACACACACACGCACGCTCCCCCAATAAAGCCATACAATGCAAACGATTGTTATTATTGAATATTTCACACATACACTCGTACACACATCCCTCCCATACCCACACCATACCCTGCTATGTTTATAACGAGATTAACTTTGTGTCGGATGTTGGAAACTTTGCGCTGTCACATGACTTGTGAACAACATGGAGAAGGTTGGTGTAACTTCTGTTCATTTCGCTGCACAACATTATTTTGTGAGCATCGCATTTCAATTATTTGGCAATGTGAAACTATGCAAAAATCGATCCCCTATTCCATTTGTACTTTAGTTCCTGCTTACCGTACATCCGGTCTGTCTGTGTTGCTCCCTACGATCAGAGATGAGTTTCTCCTGAAGTCTATGAAGGACGTCAATCTCTTTTCTCCAAGACTTGTAGAGTGAAGATCGTCGGAAGATGAAGTCGTAGAGAAGGTGTGGGCTCAGAGACCTTCAACAAGAACATATAAGTCAGCAGTTACGTTGCGTGAGCCCACCCTTTGGTGATCGAGCGAGGACTCGCGTCTTTTCTCGGAAATCAATTTTGAACGTACAACTTATTAGGGGGAGGGGGAGGGGAGGAGGGAGGGGGAAGGAAGTGATCCCATCCCCCCCGTCCCTTTCCCTTTTTTCTCTTTTCTACCTTTTGTTTCAACACTCGATTGAGGGGCACACGCCCCAGTGTCATCGAACAGTCTCTGTATCTGCAGTGGCATAACCAACATTGGGTGGTACTGACATTGGGTCCTTCTAGGCACCTGGCCCATAACCTTGATAACCACTACCATGTACCATATAATCCAACGTAGTTCTATTTAGGTATCCTACCCTAAGCAATAGTTCCTTCAAGGTAACGATTCGGTTCTCGAAAACACTGGACCTCAATTATTACCTATCAGAAAAAAGAAACAAGTGATTTTCGTTAAAAAGACAAAAGACTACAAGCACCGAGCAAGCTGTCTATAGATTAAAGAAACCATCGTTATTACTTTAAAGGCAGGCTTTACTACTTCAGTCAGAAGGGATTAGACCACCCAGCGAGCCAGCGAGGTCACTGTGACAGGTGGCTATCTCATTAACTCAGCTCTCATTTAACATAAGAAAAAGAGGGTCATGGGGGACCAACAGGCACCGATTGGGGAAGTTTTCTATACAGAGGGAGCAAGTAGCTACAAGTAGGACAGTGTGCCTTTAAAGAACAGTAATACTAACAAGTAAAAACTAAGTACACCCCTGTAAAAACAAGCTTTCGTGAGAAAGAATGAGGCTTGTTCATCCTCGTGTGCTTCCACATTTCACATTATGTGGCCAACACAAAATCACCAAATGATAAATATCCATTTGAAATTTATTCTTTCGTATGGACAATTCTAAGATAATATTAGTCATTTTCTGTCCCGTATTTTACCAGGAACAATATAATGGAAACGGAACAAACGTCAGTTGACCGCGAAAATGCAATTTCCCTTACTCTAAGGTTTAGTAAGCAAATGATTCGAAGCTGTTGCAGAGCCATCAATTTGATATCATAAGCAGAAATACTACATTAGAAGATCCAGTCGTTAACGTTTGGGAAAATAATATCTTCCACTGTGTCTTACATGTAGTCAGAATGCTAGCAAGCAGGGGGCGGCGATTTCTTTTAATGACCGGGGGGTGCGAGGGACGAGGGAGCAGTGGCGTAATGAGCAAAAACATTTGGGGGCAGAACAAAAATCCGTATCACCACCACTCAAACATGTTACAAGCAGGCCCCGCGGAACGTTTTTCAAAGAGGGGGAGGGGGCTAAAGTATTTACAATGAAGTAGAGCAAAGCAAGTGGAGCGTACATTGGCGTGGGTTCCACGGGGCAGAGCCCCCGGAAGCCCAGGGGTTTTAGACATTTAATTACAGTCAGATCAGGACATTTTGATACCTTATTTGTGACGCTGGAATACAGGTCACTAATTGGAGTTGGGTCCAGGGGTGGAGCCCCAATAAGCGCAGGGGGTTTAGGCATCTAATAACGGTGAAATGAGCATACAGGGGCCCGCCTTACGGCCCTTGTTGGGGTCCAGGGGGCAAAGCCCCTGAATGCTCAGGGGTTTAAGGCAATCAATTACGGTCGAATGGGCAACCAGGGGCCCGTCTAAGGGTCCTTGGTGGGGTTCAGGGGGGGGGGGGCAGAGCCCTCGGAAGCTCAGGGACAAAAAATCATGCTATTTTAACAACTTTTGTAAATCACTGGTATCAAATTAGAAATAAACAACGTTTGAATTTTATTGCGGGGGAGGGGGGGGGGGGCAGCTACCCCTCTCCAATATCAGTACGCCAGTGCGAGGGAGCATAGTGAACGAGAGGGGTAAAGGTGACAGAAGTTACTTTACCAACTCACAGGTTTTGTTGTATTAACAAATTACATTCCTTTAATACCAAACATTTTGTATAAAAACAATATTTTTTTTTTCACGCTTCACTTTTCTACAATGTTTACTCGTACATTTAAAGTATATTATGCGAGGAAGCGTAACTAGAAGCGCGAAGAATTTTGCATAGGTATTAGTCTAAACGCGCACTCTTTGGCCCTCCAGAACCTAAAAGTGTGTTGCAGTCTTTAGTCAGTATTTGCAATACATTTTTTTCTCACTTTTTCGTAAAAAATTGAAGGGGGGCGTGTCGACCCTCGCCCCCCCCCGGATCGCCGCCCCTGCTAGCAAGAGTAATCACCAAGTATTCAATATCTATTTGGCATTTTGTCTTTCGTATGGGAAATTCTAAGGTAATTGGTCGTTTGTTGTCCAAAACTTCATCAAGAACAATATAATTGAAACTCTACGGTCTAGTAATTAAAGGATTCGAAGCTGTTCCAGAGCTATCATTTTGATATCATAATCAGAAATACTACATAAGAAGATGCAGTCGGTAACGTTTGGGAAAATAATATATTCCACTGTGTCTTGCATGTAATAGGTAGTAAGAATGCTAGAAAGAGTTATGCTTCTGTTTCGTACCTCTTCATGAAAATGGTAGCCAGGGTCGATACAGATTTCATGTATCCTGAGACACCCTCCTGGCAGCCTGACTCGTAAGAAAAGGCACATTGTAAGATGACGTCACTGGAAAAAGCACTCGTGGTTTTGTGGAGTTCGAGGAGCTCTCCCGCCGCACCTCTTTGTGAGATCACTGAAATCAGGGTGTCGGCAATCTATATTATATATATATGTAATTATATAGTCGTGAGCATTAGTATAATTCGTGTACAGCCTGTTGGTGTATTGGGGCCACTGATTCGAGAGGACTACAATCTTTACAAATCATGATGCAGGTAAATAACATACTAATAATATGCAGAATATAGCAAAATGAACAAAGACTGAACCCAGTTATGTCACCTATCATCTGAATACAAACATAGCCTTAATAATAAATCTTTAACGTGTATCTGGTGATATCTGATATGACAATAATTACTGTTCCTACACAAACTTGCTACAAAAATATAAAGAATTCAATAATGTTGAATAAAATTATCATAATACCTGATTCATTTTAGGGATATAACTCTTGAGAACGTTGAAATGGAAAGAGTTTGTAATGAGTTTCCGATGTCTCTTCCATACTTTGCCGTCTGTTGTAACCAAACTGTCGCCAAGCCATTCATCAAATAGTCTATACACGTCACTCTGTTAGACGAACAAAACAAAACAAATATTACATCAAATGTATTTGGTGACTTAGACCCCGTTCTCACTCACTTCGTTGGAGCGCTCTGGAGCGCTCTAACTAAGACCCGTTCCTCAGGAGCGGTTCTTAGGTGAGTGAGAACGGTCAAAGTGGTCCAGGAAGTGGACTTCTGGACCGCTCCAGAAGACCACCTTCCGAGGTGGTCTTGAGGAGCGGGTCTTATTAAGAGCGGTTTGGAGCGCTCTAACGTGCAATGTGAACGGAAAGCGTACTTTGAACGGAAGTGAGCTAGTGACCTTCCGTGCGAAACATGTGGTACGGTACATACGGTTTGTATTCCACGCGCGAAAAAATTGACCTGCTGACCTGAGCTGCCATAGCAACAAGACCACTTTGACTCGTGGAGCGGTTTGAGCCATAAAAAACTGCTCGGAGTGTGAACGCTCGCAAAACGTTCCTCAAGACCCGTTCCTCTGGAGCGGTCTAACTAAGACCACTTTCAAAGTGAGTGAGAACGGGGTTTTAGTGTTTAATGCCTTCCTATAGAAGTCCTAGTAGGGAGAATCTAAACAAAGTTATCATTAAGTGCCATTTTTCACGTTATATATTGTGACACCCATGTTCCAGTAGGAATGACATTTTGATCAAATCATCTAGTATACACCGATTCGGGCGACTTCTGGTGGAAGTGCGCCCTCATAAGGTGACGCCATAACTGGGGGGCGTCTGACTGCAGCTAGCTAGCTTACATTGCATTGTATGCTATACCTATACCGAACCTCGCCCAGGCCGGCCAGGGTCGCTGCTCCGCTAGCTAGTAACCGCTCTCGAGCTCTCTGTACTGTCAGCTGGATCGGAGAAGCCCCCCAGTTATAGCGCCGCCACCGGCGGGCAGGTACATAAAACCCCCAAACCGAATCGGTGTATACCGGTGACGAAAGTGACAAAATACCATGGAACTGCCCAAAATAAAAGATTTTACGTATGCCCATGCAGTCTCAATAGGATTGATATCAAGTTTGGGATTTCTCTGACCTCATTATAAAAGCACAAGATGCAGTTCTTCATCTGCTCTTCAGAACGAGCACCATCACTTCAATCACGTTAAGATATTGCAAAGAATAGCCAATCATGCTAGCATAGGCCAATTGAATAGGCCTGTATCTTGCCACTTCGCTATTTATCAATTGCATAGTACCACTTCCTTTCAACCAAATGTACCAGTATCACGAGCTAAGAAAATAAATAATACCCTAGGATATCATAATTATGTTATTCCAAGTTTTATTTATAAACCGTTTAATTTACGAGAAAAAAATTTGATGATGATGATGACAATAATCAATAATAATAGCAACAATAATAATGATAATAACAATAATAATAATAATAATAATAATAATAATAATAATGATGATAACAATAATAATAATAATGATAATATAATAATAATGATGATGATGATGATGATGATGATAATAATACTAAAAATGATAATAATGAAAATAATAATGATATAATCCAAATTCTACGCAAGCGTACATTTTCAATTGTTGTAAGTCCATTTATTTTCTAATATTATTCCACTATGTAAAAAGGATAAAACTATATCCATGTTTCCATATGCTTTATGTAATGCCGACAAATTAAAATTCAAAATGGACCGATAAAAGTAATCTGAATCTGAATTATACAAGGCCAAGTTATGTTCCGAGGTATTCTTCCCCATCTATACCATAATGACATGTTATTGCCCTACGTTTATTTCACGTTAACACTCCGATTGGTTGCTTTCTTCATCTTTCTGCATGGTCGCTCGTTTGCCACACGTGCATTTTTGCACAAAAAAATAGTCACCAATTGAAGGAAGGATTACTTTGCGCAATAAAAGGATTTCCCAAATTACCCATTTTCTGTCTTGATTATCGTCATGATAACCCTTTTAACGCTGGTATAGATTATATTAGTCTTGCGCTGGAAACAGTTAAATAATCTTGAGGCCTTTGTTGTATCTATCCTAAGTTAAAGAATTAGTAGGTTGTGGCAATGCACAGCTCCCAAGGTTTGTCTTCCAACTACTAAAGGACAGAAAAGTCATATAGCTCCGATTAGTCTCATTATACAACGCCCCCTATCGTCAGAATCCAACAGCCTAACACGTTAGCCTATGGACTTTTACAAAAAAGTCGTTAAAAATTCATTTTAAATTTGTCTGTTTAAACGAAATCACACCTACCCCGACGTATGTTGACACTAGCTCTTTCATTGGAACCCTCATGCCCCATTGACTTTTGAAAGTGCACCCACCGTAGTTTGATCAAAATAGGTCGCCAGCTCGCCATTATATAACACTAGCCTCTTGTCGATGGCCCCAGAGAAACCGAGGCGCTTGCGCTTAGGGCCTCTTATGAATTTCTTATGTTTTACATTCATAGGCGCCGGAAGTGGGGGGGGGGGGGGGGGCAAAACGCATTTTGCCCCCCCCCCCCAAACGCCCCACCCCTCCCCCCCAAAAAAAAAGCAATAAAGGAGTAAAGATGGTTTATATTCTTAACCCAAAAGAACATAACAATAATAAAAACATATACAAAAAATAAAAAAATATAAAATTCCATTCACAGAAAAGGAAAAAATAGGCCTAACAGGAATTAAATTTCCTAAATATTGCGCATGTCACCTATATTTATCAATAGAGGTTTTTATAATAGCGATACGCGCATACCGTGGACATATTGTGAGAGAATGGGAAAGCGTGTGTGTTATTTGTTATAGGGGTGAGAAGACATGAGCCCCTGAACTCTGGCGTACTGATGGGGGGGGGGGGGGGTATTTCTTATACGATACCAGTGATTTACAAATGTTGCTGAAATGACATGATTTTCCGGTATTTTTTCTCAATTTTTTTGTAAGTCATACCTTTTTATGCGTTTGTTGGAAAATTAAAAATTCACAAATTTACGGTCGGGCGAAAAATATGCTTAAGAAGCCTTTATGTCACGGTCTGCAAAGCAGCTGGGCTCGGGGGCTCGAGCCCCTCTCACTTTTTACAGAGAAAAAAAAAGAAAGAGAGAGAGAAAATATAAGTGACATGCCAATGTCACAAATGAGGTATAAAAATAAGTTCATCTGACCGTAATCACATGCCTAAATCCCCAGAGCATACTGGGGCTACGCCCCGGACCCCACCAAGGGACATAAGGCGGGCCCCTGGGTGCTCATCTGACCGTAGTTAAATATTAAAACCCCTGAGCTTCCGGAGGCTCTGCCACCTGGATCCCACCAAGGGCCCTAATGCGGCCCCTGGATGCTCATCTGACCGTAGTTAAATATTAAAACCTCTGAGCTTCCGGGGGCTCAGCTCCCTGGACCCCACCAAGGGCCCTAATGCGGCCCCTGGATGCTCATCTGACCGTAGTTAAATATTAAAACCTCTGAGCTTCCGGGGGCTCAGCTCCCTGGACTCTCCGCCAATTAGTGACCTGCGAGTGTCACAAATAAGGTACCTAAATATGCTTATCTGACCGTAAATTAATGCCTAAAAACCCTGAGCTTCCGAGGGCTCAGCCGCCCTGGACCCCACGCAAATTTACGCTCTACCTGATCGTTAATACTTCATCACTTTGAAAAACGTTCCGCGGGGCCTGCATGTAACGTGTAAGAGTGGTGGTGATGCAGATTTTTCTTCTGTCCCCCCCCCCCCTTCCAAACGTTTTGCTCATTACGTCATTAACCCTGGAAAGTGAGCCTCCTGGAATGTTTGCCTGAAAATTCGTCGGATTGTGTTTGTTAATTGTGCAATCTTCTTCAGACACATGTCTTCTTAAATTTTGAGGAAACAGGCAACGGCGTTCTTTTCGGTACATATTATCATGAAATGTACAAGTTTTAAAGATACTATGTCCCTTTTGCAGCCAACATCAAATTCTGTAGAACTTTGCAGGAATTATGAATATGTTATGTATGTCCTATCTGTGAAATTTAAACTTGAGCAGTGTCCTAATATTCGAATTATGCAAGGAAACCCGTTTACTTGCTACACTTCACTGTCAGACACTATTGAGTGACTGACTGACATTTTTCATCTTTGGTAATAAGATACATAATATGAGCTGTAAAGGGTACATGAGCATTTGTCTACATCAATAACCCACTTCTTGTAATGGCCATAATTAAACTGATTGAATCTTTGCGCAGCATAAAACGTACGACCATTCGATACAATGGTCTGAAAAATCAGACTATTACTCACTGGCTCTACAGCTCCGAAGTCGATTCGACCTACTAATAGTCGTTATTTTCCCACTTAAAGACATTTTCAAGCCCCCCCCCCCCTTTTTGTTAGGGAAGTTCTAAATTAGTATTGTCTTTCAAATGCCGTTGGAATTGAACCTTTCATTTTTTTGGACCTGCAAATGGGACATAGTACCTTTAAGGTTGCAAAATGAAATACGATATAAGGTTTCCAATAAAAGAGAGTCTTAAATGACTTACTTTGACCGTGCCAACACTGCCATTGAGTACATTCCGTACAGTTTCAGGATGGTTCAGTACCACAATGGGTTTCCATCCTATCCAAAAGACAAAAAGTCTTCGATAGGTCTTAGGCATGTTACGATGCCACTCGAACCCAGGAGTCACAGGTCCAGGTTCTTGCAGGACATTCCCGAACAGCCAGTGAGGAGGAGCACCTGGAAGAGTGCGCCGAATGTAAACGATCCGCTTTACTTCTGTCCATACTGCGATCATACAGAGCAGACATCTGTACCCGAGAAAGCTGAAAAGCACGGATAACACCAAAACTGAAACTGGGGCAAGATTCCAAAATTTCATAATTGCTGCCCCACTTTTCACCACGTTGATATTCAAGAGTGATACCAGAATGATTCTTCAAGAAGGCCGAGTGCATGGATAAGTGGAGAATATCTAATATCCCTGTAATATATCGCGAGCACATCTGAGCAGTCCGTATACAGACGCCAGCTAATTATGGCTTGCACTGTAACATGTACTTAATAATCGGATGCGGTCAGTGCATATCAGCTATAATTATATGCGATCATTTCAGAATATAATGGAAAAGACTTGTACGGACTACAATAAACGAGCTAAATTTCAATTCGCATATTCATGACAAAGAAACACTGACGGCAGTGCAAAGAAACCGTAAAGCGCAACGATCCACGCCCAGCAAAAACTAGTCATACGCCTAATCGCCGCGGGGGGGGGGGGGGCATATTTATGAACAAATTTCACCCACATTCGGCCAAAAGATCAGTGTACCTCCCACACAGACGACGAACGTTTGAGTGCACTAGAGCGTAACACGGTACCGGACTCTTCGATTTTTATGAAATAGGTTTATCGTATTGCAGTGGTACGCTGATATAAGTTAAAAAGCATTAATTATGTTTCCAATAGTATGCCGGGAACGGGTAAACAACCCCTGGTTTTGAATTCTTGCATTAGATTAAAGTGTTCATTTTGATAAGCACGTTGGAAATGAATTCCTGCATCAAGATGTACAGGTGTTCATTTCCAATAACACGTTAGCTGTTTTTCCGGGGACGCGACATTCTCGCGAAGAGATAGACTCATCCCATTTTTGTCGGTGACTAGTTCAAATCACTTTTATCTAGTATGCTTTGTCATTGGTTATAATTAATTAAAATCCTCTCTTAAGTGGTCGGATGACCTAAGGGTAATTATATATATCCCGTCTTGTAATTGGTTGTCTTCGTAAGGGTCCTCCTGTTTGGCTGGTGATATCTAAGCCTCGTCGGGTGCCGCAGTATTTAAATGCCATGTGCAGGGATTTGTAGTCATATTATTTGAGAGTTTATTTCATTCCGTTAACATGTTTAGGATGTGCTGCTAGTTTACTGTCGATGTGGCCGCCCAGCCTCTGAGAGAAGCAGCTTATATGTTTCTAAAATAATTACTCTTCGTTTGTAACGATTGGAGCTTCGGCTGACTTATATAATTAATAAAGTGAACTTTATATCTGTGAACTGTATATCCGAGCTTCTTTTGTTTTCATTTACTTTTGAACTTGTCGTCTCCAACCCATTAACTGGCCCACCACAGTAGAAAACTAGTAAGGCTGTGAATGTCAACATCGCTGTGCGTGCGTGACTTGTCAACTCTCTCTCTCCCCTCTTCTTCTCCCCCCCCCCCAAAAAAAAAAAAAGAAATCAACAAAATCAACAATAAAAAAAAATCCCCCAAAATCAGGAAATTATATATGTAAGTCTAGTAGATGCAGATGCACATCACAATGCATAAAGACCGTTGTCATCCCATCGTCTAAGATGAGCTGGATCACCCTGCAATATGAATATGCGATTCCTTCACATTTCAAGCAGATATATCCGTGAAGATTTAGATCTGCTCATGCAGCGAGTTCAGAGTGCCATTAATTTGCTAAATTTCAGGAAAACTAAAGAATCCAGTGTCTCGTGAGATATATAATCTAATCCCTACACACCTTTTTCCGTAAAATATCGTCCATGATGTCTAAATTTCCTTCTGTAAACTGCTGAAATCAACGTAAAATGCGTCTTTTCCATCGCTAGAGCTGAGTCAAATTTCGCGGTCGATATACGCACGACTGTGAGCCCTGTGTGTAAGCCTCATTGTTCGCTGTGTAAAAACTTCGCTTACGCACTTGCATAAATTATAGAGGTCATTGGATTTAAATTGGCTCGATTTTCTCGACAACCAATCAAATGATGTGTTACATCATACGACAGGGGATTATATACTGTTTTGGCGGCCGAGACCATCCCAGGTAAAAAAAAAAAACAGTTGAAACCAGTTGGATTTTCAACTGGTATCAACTGGAATCAATTCTGGTACCAGTTGAATCCAGTTGACGGGAACTGGAATGTGTGCCAGTTTATTATACTGGTTTCAACTGGATTCAACTGGTACCAGTTGTACCAGTGCAAACCAGTTGACACAACTGGTAAACTTCACATGCACTAGTATATCCCAGTTGAAACCCATTGACTCTATACTGGCACATGCTGAAAACAAACCAGTTGATTCCAGTTGAAACCAATTAACCATACTGGTATATTGTTACACCAGGTGAAACCAGTTAAAAACAATAGGCGTTACTGGTACATCTGCCAGTTAATTCCAGTTTAAAACCCATAAAACCAAAGTGGACATTTGAGACCAGTTGTTTCCAATTGGAACAAATTGAAACCCAATGGGTGTTTTTTATCAGTTGATTCCATTTGAAAGCCATTAACTATAGGCGTATACTGGTATATTATTAGACCAGTTGATACCAGTTAAAACCAATGGGCCTTAATGGTAAATCTACTAGTTCATAACTTCATTCCAGTTGCACAGCCAAACTGGACCATTTGATACCAGGAAACCAGTAGATGATTACCGGTTGATTTACCAGTTGAAAACCAGTAGATGATTACCAGTTGCTTTACCAGTTGAAAACCAATATATGATTACCACTTGAATTAACAGTTGAAACCAGTAGATGATTACCAGTTGCTTTACCAGTTGAAAAACCAGTTTAATGTATCTTATGCATATTCATGATTAATTTGCATGTTTTCACAGAAAACGTAATTATCATGATCTGACAAGGAAATGTGACAATGCACATAAATTTTGTGATTTATAGTTTCTTAGTCAATCATTGACAAATACATTATATATGTCTGATCATGTTTTACATAGTTGGGCTAAGAAGACGAGTAACCCTCACCGAGGGTCAATTTGACTTCTCTGTGATGGTTAGATGAAGAGCAAAGATCATCATATAGAACGACGAGATTGCGAGATGTCGTAATGTCGACTTGCCTTAGCATTAAGTTAGAAGACAAGTACAAAAGACAGGATAGTTGATCTCATTATTTGGACTTCCATGGGGACCGCATGGCGAGAGATCAAAGCCGAGATCATTGATGTCGTAAAATCAATCTTTTTGGTACCAGAAGACAACATTTTAAAATCATCAACACATGCCGGCTTCCAAGTTAATTGTAAAACGATATTTATGATGCAGGAGAGCTGAAAGAAGACAGAGAAAACTTCGCAAAAAAAGTTGGTGAGTTTAGATTTCCGTACCAGCCCCACAGTTGTATTTTCACTGAAATGACCATTCATTGAAATGAATCAATTCATATTGTTAGTTAACTCATATCATGCCACAGGGCTAATCCCCATTGTGCCAAGCACCAAATCCCCCCATGCCAGGTTTATTTTGAGTTAATCTGATTAACGCGATGGTTCTATCTATAAATAGCGCATGCGAAACACACGGCACAGTCCAATGAGCATGAACAATAACTGATATTACGAATGGGTGCAAGCATGCACAAGGCAGCGAAGCAATGGCTTGCTCGCATGTACAAAGCACGATAATGGTAGCGTACATGCAGCCTTATGGCAGGCTATGAGTTATTAGTTTATGCATTAATTGAAAACCAAACCTTTAACTTATTATGTTTACTATAAAAAAACATCAAATCGTGAATGGTACATTCTATTTTTAAGTATGAGGTTGGAATAAAATCCTGTTACAAAATATAATTTGTTCAATTATTATTTATTAGAAGTCAAGAACTCTCTTACTAATACTGTAGCTTTCAAACAGTGGCGTACTGGCACTGAAATTTCTAATATTCTGGATCAAAAAGGTAATGTTAAAACGCCACTGAGAAGAGCCAGTGTACTGATATTGGGTTAATGGAGCACTGGCGCCATGAAGGGGGTGGGGGGGGGGGGTAGCTGGTAGGTGTGTGTGTGTGGGGGGGGGGGGGGTTGGCACCGGTCTCACTCAGTGGGTGGAATACGAATTATAATGCATGGCTACTAATAAGGCTAATTATGGTTCAGGGGAAAGACGCAACCTATAACCATGAACATAAGACATCGCGGAGAGATATGAGAATCGAAAAGCGAAAAAAGGAAAGATAAGAGAAAGATATATATTTCAAATTCCGTTTTATTTCCGCATATTGTGTCCTTTTAAAAAGTATATACGTATACAATAATACAAATCATACAAAATCCATCCGAAAAATATAATTAAAGAGGAAAAAGTATAGATAAGTACTCTGAATGTCTGTTTCTGCACAGAATTTACCTACCGGTATTTACAAAATAGAATTACATACATTTATGAGAAACTGTAAAAGCTTTATTAAACATTAGACTACAACGCTGATATTTTGCAATGTAAATAGTAAACCAATCTATCGCTAGAGTACATGTAGCAATGAAAGCAGAACTATCGTTCATCAAAACTGTTTGAAGTACCAATGACCATTGTTGTCGTTTCACTATCTTTCGCATGTATTTGCTCCTTATTTCATTCTATAAACGTGATGTATTTATTTTTTGTAATTATGTATTTTCTTGAATATTACTGTAACGCCAGTGGAAAACAAATTTCTTTGTAACTTGTTTGCAAAGACCAAATAAAATATCTTTTATCTTGTATTACAGACTCCCTTTTTTTACGAAGTACAAATACCTAAATTTTCAAAATATACCTATCCACACGGAATATATAAATGCAATAGTACGTTAAAGCCAATTGTCCATCACCTGTTCCATCAGCTTCTGATTATATTGTTGCTGAAGGAATTTTCAGTAAAAAAAACGACAAATCTTCACAATAAGCTCCCAGTAGATAAAGATGAAATTAGGAACTGCACAGGGATATTATATTTGCTCCTGAGACACCTGCTCCGGGCTTTATTTCGTCAAATGTATATGATCACAGTTAGGGTTGCAATTCAGTTTAATTTTAGGTGTATGGTTGGGTTAGGTATAGTCCAGATTGTAGGAACTTTATGGCAGCCGGTCGGACACCGGCCGAAAATACCCAAAATGTCTGTGTTTACTCGCCGTACGGGTCCCGGAGTGTATATGTGAAAGCCCCATTATAGCAATCGACGCAGAGCAATATTGTCGCAAGAGCAATTGCAATACAATCAGGGACCCATTTCACAAAGCCTTTTTTCAATGACAAAACTCAGTAACTAATCTGCTGATAAACAATCAGAAGCAGTGATTTCACTAACTAGTGATGACAAGTTTTGTGAAATGGGGCCCAGCACAATAAGTGAGATCTCCTACAAACACAATGGCATGCTTTTACAGGGAAATATAAATCGAATCATCAATATATAATGCAATATCAACAGGCGGGGATATAAGTAGTTTCCCCATTCAAGTAAGGGGTATATCATAAAGTGGTCATCGGAAAGTATATTAGGCATAATAAGTGGCCAATATAAAAGTAAACTCTATAAACAGAGGAAAATTGAGAAAGACTAAATCAGTAAATCACCAACAAATTATTCATAAAAATGTATAACGTTCACAGAATGATCCCATCCGAAATAAATCGGTAAAAATTTCTACATCCAGTTATATATACTGAATGCAATAATTTCATCTTGGAGCTAAGTCATAAGCTACTTCACCGTTGCAAAAGAACTAGCAGTAAATTGAAATATATTTCGTGGAAAAACAGTTACTTAAACGTATAATGGTGACAGTAATAATTAATCGAAGGATGTACCAAATTATTTTTTACTCCGAGGATGAATACCTAGCAGTATTTCATCTTCTGGTTCGCTAACAATCCGAAAGACTGGCATGGAGTCACGGACCAAAGTAAAGCCGAACTTGTCAAAAATCCGAATCGCTGCTACCTGTATCTCCTGTAGCGCGAACTGCTGCGCGATGCAGTTGCGAGCACCTGCGGAAAAGGGAATGAAAGCGAACGGATCTCGGCCTTCGACGTTCTGGCGGTCGAAACGACTTGGTCTGAATGTCATATGGTCATCGCCCCAGACGTCGGGGTTGTGATGGAGCTGATAGACATATATGTCAAGCTCGGTGCCTGCTGGGACTGTTAGACCGTCGACGACCAGGGGTTCGGTCAGCAAGCGGCTTGGGGATACGAACGAGTACATGCGTTGACTCTCCTTGACGCACTTCATCAGAAAAGGGGTACGATGGAGATCTTCACTGTATAGGGGAAAACCGTATCATTAGTTTTTTTCTTATGTTTAGTTTTAACACCTGCTGCACACGAGACGTCATTTAGACTGTTCTCTCATCACCAGCGCTAATCAAGCATATTGCTCCGTTTAGTCTCATTTGACAACGCCCCCTATCGTCAGAGTCATGCAGCAGCCTAACATGTTAGCCTATGGACGTTAACAAAAAAAAAATCGTTAAAAATTCATTTTTTGTTTAAACGAAAAGCACATCCACCCCGACGTACGTTATCACTAGCTCGTTCATTGGAACCCTCATGTCTCATTGACTTTTGAAAGTTCACCCACTGCAACTTCATCAAAATAGGTTGCAAGCTCGCCATTGCCTATATAACACATGTGAAACAAGTCGAACTTTGGTCTCAGTTTGCCAAGCGATTGTAAGATTATAGGTTAAGCACACGAAGGATAAGAAGCATGAATTATCATAGATCACTTCTGCTTGGTTCATTATGTCCATTTCATCCAACCCCCAACCGTAATTTTTCCATTTAGTAAAAGCAAACATTTTGCCGAGGTAAGCAAAAACATAAATATTCATGAACGGTCTGACAATACAGCCTTTTAGGCCAGGAGGTAGAGGTCAGTGGTTTGGGCTGGAAATGTTCCAGCGAGCGAAAATGAGGCAACCGGAGCCATATGCTTGACTTTAGAATATAAGTGCATGTGCCAACGATAAGTTTAAACGTTTGCACTGTTTGACTTGTACTGTATGATGCGTCAAAGGTTGCGCCAGATTGAGATTTTTCTTCGTCAATAGAGACGACGATGAACAGACCCTTCAAAACGTTAAAGCTCTACTATTAACAACTCAGAACTCTTGCCGAAAGAAGAACAACAGTCCTTTTAAGGACATACATGGTGTTTCCGTATAAACGTCCATATATTTCGAAATGTTGAATCTTTACATAGAATTGAGTTCTAGTCATGCCATTGTATTGTGACAGAAACTCCGTGGAAGCGAGTGGAAAACGGTTTGATGATTTAGCACACCGTTATTGGTGTATACCGTGAGGTTTTAAGGAAACATAAAAATGGTAAGAAATTGTTCCAGTCTTGCTAAAAGCCCCATGCGCTCTACATAGAAATGTATTCATGGGATTACACAGACATGTGGCATGAAAGTGTGGTTCACAATCTCTAGCTTTAACTTTTCATATTTAGAATATGGGGGCATTTGAAGAGCCATCCTTTTCAGGGGACGTCTTTTCTATGATGCTCTTCTACACTAACATAACAAGAATAGATAAGATCAAAATTTGTTTTCTTCTCCAGCTTTCCAAGAAATCTACCTCCTCTTTAACCTTCCTCATTGTGCAGGTGTCAGGTTATCATTCAAACCAATGAACAAGACCTAGTACTAAATAAGGCACATTTGTTTACCTGCGAACTTCACGAATCTCACGATCTTGGAAGAGTTCATCAATTTCCTCCTGGACCTTGGTCTGGTATTCTGGGTGAGTAGCCAGCAAGTACAACAACCACGTGAGGGCGCTAGATGTCGTATCAGTCCCAGCAGAAACGAAAGTATTTATCTTTCCAAGATAAAATGATACAAATACTGTGTTTGATTATTTCCTTTTTCTTGGTAAAACCAACTGGGCGTTTTTAAATTATGGGTTCAGTCGTATTGAGTAGTAAAAATCAAAAAAGTCTGCTTAAATTTTGATGACCACTTGAGTATGGTGGATTAAACTTAGTTAATGTTTGTATTTGCTGGTGTAACCATTCTATATGTTCTACTATGTTTTCTACTTTAAAAAAAAACACGAAAGGGAAATAGATGTGTCTCAATTATTGGCCTCGATCCAAAGATTCATATACATACCTCGTCTCTCATTTCTCTATCCGTTAGTCCGCCCTCTGCGTCCTTTGCCAACATGAGAGTATCCAAGAAATCCATGCCTTTGGAAAATTCCTTTATACAAAAAAAATGAATATATTAATTGCATTCCATACAAACACATACGCGCATACCAGCATCTAAACCAACAAACACTAATATAACCACGGCCTCTCACAGAAACGTACCTTCCTTTATGCACATAATACACACACACGCAGGCTCCCCCCAATAAAGCAATACCATGTGTCGGATGTTGGAAACTTTTCGCTTTCACATGACTTGCTAAAAACATTAAGAAGGTTAGTGTAACTGTTGTTCATTTCACTGCACAACATTTGTGATCATCGCATTTTAATTATTTGGCAATGTGAAAATATGCAAAAATCGCTCCCCTGCTCCATTTGTTCCTTATAGTCTCTAGCTGCTTACCGTACATCCGGTCTGTCTATGTTGCTCCCTACGATCAGAGATGAGTTTCTCCTGAAGACTATGAAGGACGTCAATCTCTTTTCTCCAAGACTTGTAGAGTGAAGATCGTCGGAAGATGAAGTCGTAGAGGAGGTGTGGGCTCAGAGACCTTTAACAAGAACATATAAGTCAGCAGTTAAGTTGCGTGAGCCCACCCATTGGTGAGAGGGAACTCGGTATTTTCTCGGAAATCAATTGTGAACGCATAACTTATTAGGGAGAGGGGAGGGGGGGGGGGAGGGGAGGGGGAGGGGGATTTTTTTCCCCGTCCCTTTCCCCTTTTGTTTCAACACTCGATTGAGGGGCACACGCCCCCAGTGTCATCGAACAGCTCCTCCATTGGAAGGACTCCACATCCTGTCTCTGCAGTGGCATAACCAACATTGGGTGGTACTGACATTGGGTCCTTCCTATGCCCCTGGCCCATAATATTGATAAGGCACTAACATGTACCATTATAATCCAACGTAGTTCAATTTAGGTATCATACACTAAGCAATAGTTCCTTAAAGGTTACGATTCGGTTCTCGAAAACACTGGACCTCGATTATAACTACCTATCAGAAAAACGAAACAGGTGATTTTCGTTAAAAAAAGACAAAAGACCTCAAGCACCGAGCAAGCTGTCTATAGATTATAGTAACTATCGTTATTACTTTAAAAAACAATTATACTAAAAAGTAAAAACTAAGTACACGCCTGTAAAAACAAGCTTTCGTGAGAAAGAATGAGGCTTGTTTATCCTCGTGTACTTCCTCGTTTCACTTCATGTGGGCAAACAAAAAATTACCAAATGATAAATATCCATTTGACATTTTATCTTTCGTATGGGCAGTTCTAAGGTTATTGGTGATTTGCTATCCCAAACTTTACCAAGAACAACATAATGAAAACGGAAGAACAGTCAGTTTACCGCGAAAATGCAATTTCCCTTACTCTACGGTTTAGTAATCAAAGGATTCGGAGCTGTTGCAGAGCTATCAATTTGATATCATAAGCAGAAATACTACATTAGAAGATTCATTCGGTAACGTTTGGGAAAATAATATCTTCCACTGTGTCTTGCATGAAGTAAGAATGCTAGCAAGCAGGGGCGGCGATATCTTGTCATGACCGGGGGGGGGGGATGCGAGGGACGAAGGAGCAGTGGCGTAATGAGCAAAAACGTTTAGGGGGGCAGAACAAAAATCCGTATCAACACCACTCTTACATGTTACATGCAAGCCCCGCGGAACGTTTTTCAAAGTGGGGAGGGGCTAAAGTATTTACAAGGAGGTACAGCAAAGCAAGTGGAGCGTACATTGGTGTGGGTTCCAGGGGGCGGAGCCCCCGGAAGCCCAGGGATTTAAGACATTTAATTACGGTCAGATGAGCACATTTTTATACCTTATTTGTGACACTGGAATACAGGTCACTAATTTGAGCTGGGTCCAGGGGTTTTAGACATTAAATTAAGATCAGATGAGCATCCAGAGAACGCCTTAGGGCCCTTGGTGGGGTTCAGGGGGCAGAGCACCCGGAAGCTCAGGGGGTTTAGGCATTTAATAACGGTCAAATGAGCATACAGGGGCCCGCCTCAGGGCCCTTGTTGGGGTCCAGGGGGCAGAGCCCCTGAATGCTTGGTTTTTTTTAGGCAATCAATTACGGTCAAATGAGCAACCGGCAGGGGCCTGTCTTAGGGCCCTTGTTGGGGTTCAGGGGGCAGAGCCCCCGGAAGCTCAGGGAAAAATCATGCTATTTTAGCAACTTATGTAAATCACTGGTATCGAATTAGAAATAAACAACGTTTGAATTTTATTGCGGGGGAGGGGGGCAACTACCCCCCCCCCCATCAGTACGCCAGTGCGATGGAGCAAAGTGAGCGAGAGGGTCGAGGTGACGGAAGTGACTTTACCCACTCACAGGTTTTGTTGTATTCAAAATTACATTCCTTTAATTGCAAAACTTTAGTATAAAAACAAGCAATATATTTGTTCACGCTACACTTTTCTACAATGTTAACTCGTACATTTTAATGGATATTATGCGAAGAAGCATAGCTAAAAGCGAGAAGAATTTTGCATTTGTATTAGTCTAAACGCGCACTCTTTTGCCCACCAGAACCTAAAAGTGTGTTGCAGTCTTTAGTCAGTATTTGCAATACATTTATTTCCTCACTTTTTCTAACAAAAATTGAGGGGGGGGGGGACGTATCGACCCCCGCCCCCGGGATCGCCGCCCCCGTTAGCAAGAGTTATGTTTATGTTTCGTACCTCTTCATGAAAATGCTAGCCAAGGTCGATACAGAACTCATGTATTCTGAGTCACCCTCCTGGCAGCCTGACTCGTAAGAAAAGGCACATTGTAAGATGACGTCACTAGAAAAAGCACTTGTGGTTTTGTGGAGTTCGAGGAGCTCTCCCGCCTCACCTCTTTGCGAGATCACCGAAATCAGGGTGTCGGCAATCTATATTATAAATATATATATATATAATGGTATGGAATGGTATGGTATGGTATTTGTTGAATCATGCATCGCAGTTACATATACTGAATTGCACATGGATATACATTGCATTTTAAAAACAGTATCGTTTACATATTTATAAGTACACGTATTATGTCACATGTTTATCCTAAATTTTGTACCAAATGTAAAACAAAAACAAAAATAAGAAAGAAAAGATGCAGATGAATAACATACTAATAATAAGCAGAATATAGCGAAATTAACAAAGACTGAAACCAGTTATATGTCTCAAAAAGTTTAAAGTAGCGATATTAATTCATAGATTTGTTTAAGACACGAATATATCGAAAATAATATCGCTAGTGACATTCGTTTGTCTCGCAATGTTGGTCAACAAGGGATCTAAAAGATCACGACGTTTCGTGTGCCGCTGCTACACTTCGTCAGGTGAGCAAGCGTCTTTTATACTCTAAGGATGGACCGGGTGGACCGGCGGTCAAATAATTAGAACAATAACGGACAAAGCCTATTTGTCGAAGCACACGGGTGCTCAACCAATCAACGGGCCGTCGGCTCGGCTCGCCTGCCGGGCGAGAACAATGGCGTGCTTAACCAATTAACGGGCCGCTGGCTCGATGCGGGCCAGCTGGACGGGGAGTGTCATGGCGGCGTATCGTACGCATCCAAATATGGGGATATCGATCCCGTTGTCTCTGTTGAAATTATTGGATATACATTACAAAATGGGTCTAAACTGAAAAACAAAAAATACAACCCTCTTTCTTTTATAATAAATATTAAACTGTTCCTGTAGACATGGTGTAGCGCATATCAAACTATGATTATAACCACCGCATGCGCTTCATAAGAAGTTTGGATATTATTACCCTGGCTTTAGCCTTACAAGGTTAAACATGGAATTAATACTTTACCCGTATAAGATAATAACATTATTCTATATTCATATGGGCCATAGTCCTACGGGTCACCTATCATCTAAATACAAACATAGTCTTAATAATACATCTTTAACGTGTATCTGATGATATCTGGTATGACAATAATTATTGTTCCTACACAAACTTGCTACGAAATAAAGAATAATGTTGAATAAAATCATCATAATACCTGATTCATTTTAGGGATATAACTCTTGAGAACGCTGAAATGGAAAGAGTTTGTAATGAGTTTCCGATGTCTCTTCCATACTTTGCCGTCTGTTGTAACCAAACTATCGCCAAGCCATTCATCAAATAGTCTATACACGTCACTCTGTCAGACGAACAAAACAAAACAAATATTAGGGTCAAATGTATTTGGAGACTTGGTGCCTTCCTATATATAGAAGTCATAGTAGGGAGAATCTAAACAAAGTTATTATTAAGTGCCATGTTTCACGTTATTTATTCTAACACCCATGCTCCAGTAGGAATGACATTTTGAACAAATCATCTAGTATGCCGGTAACGAATGTGACAAAATACCATGGAACTGCCCAAAATAAAAGATTTTACGTATGCCCATGCAGTCTCAATAGGATTGATATCAAGTTTGTAATTTCTCTGACCTCATTATAAAAGTACAAGATGCAGTTCTTCATCTGCTCTTCAGAACGAGCACCATCACTTCAATCACGTTAAGATATTGCAGAGAATAGCCAATCATGCTAGCATAGGCCAATTGAATAGGCCTGTATCTTGCCGCTATTTATCAATTGCATTGTGCCGTTTCCTTTCAACCAAATGTACCAGTATCACAGGCAAAGATAATGAATAATACCCTAGGATATCATATGTTATTCCAAGTTTTATTTATAAACCGTTTAATTTACGAAGAAAAAAATTTGATGATGATGATGACAATAATCAATAATAATAGCAACAATAATAATGATGATAATAATAATAATAATAATAATAATGATGATGATGATGATGATAATAATGATAATGATAATAATAATGATGATAATAATAATGATGATGATGATGATGATGATGACGATAATAATAATAATAATGATGATGATGATGATGATGATAATAATGATAATGATAATAATAATGATGATAATAATAATGATGATGATGATGATGATAATGATGATGATAATAATAATAATAATAGCAACAATAATAATGATGATAATAATAATAATAATAGCAACAATAATAATGATGACAATAATCAATAATAATAGCAACAGTAATAATGATGATAATAATAATAATAATAATAATAATAATAATGATGATGATGATGATGATGATAATAATGATAATGATAATAATAATGATGATAATAATAATGATGATGATGATGATGATAATGATGATGATAATAATAATAATAATAGCAACAATAATAATGATGATAATAATAATAATAATAGCAACAATAATAATGATGACAATAATCAATAATAATAGCAACAGTAATAATGATGATAATAATAATGATGATGATGATGATGATAATGATGATGATAATAATAATAATAATAGCAACAATAATAATGATGATAATAATAATAATAATAGCAACAATAATAATGATGATAATAATAATAATAATAGCAACAATAATAATGATGACAATAATCAATAATAATAGCAACAATAATAATGATGACAATAATCAATAATAATAGCAACAATAATAATGATGATAATAATAATAATAATAGCAACAATAATAATGATGATAATAATAATAATGATAATAATAATAATAATGATGAAGATGATGATAATAATTATAATAATACTAAAAATGATAATAATGAAAATAATAATGATATAATCCAAATTCTACGCAAGCGTACATTTCAATTGTTGTAAGTCCATTTATTTTCTTATATTATTCCACTATGTAAAAAAAGATATATATCCATGTTTCCATATGCTTTATGTAATGCCGACAACCTAAATTTCCAAATGGACCAATAAAAGTAATCTGAATCTGAATTATACAAGGCCAAGTTATGTTCCGAGGTATTCTTCCCCATCTATACCATAATGACATGTTATTGCTCTACGTTTATTTCACGTTAACACTCCGATTGGTTGCTTTCTTCATCTTTCTGCATGGTCGCTCGTTTGCCACACGTGCATTTTTGCACAAAACAATAGTCACCAATTGAAGGAAGGATTACTTTGCGCAATAAAAGGATTTCCCAAATTACCCATTTTCTGTCTTGATTATCGTCATGATAACCCTTTTAACGCTGGTATAGATTATATTAGTCTTGCGCTGGAAACAGTTAAATAATCTTGAGGCCTTTGTTGTATCTATCCTAAGTTAAAGAATTAGTAGGTTGTGGCAATGCACAGCTCCCAAGGTTTGTCTTCCAACTACTAAAGGACAGAAAAGTCATATAGCTCCGATTAGTCTCATTATACAACGCCCCCTATCGTCAGAATCCAACAGCCTAACACGTTAGCCTCTGGACTTTTACAAAAAAGTCGTTAAAATTCATCTTTAATTTGTCTGTTTAAACGAAATCACACCCACCCCGACGTATGTTGACACTAGCTCTTTCATTGGAACCCTCATGCCCCATTGACTTTTGAAAGTTCACCCACCGTAGTTTGATCAAAACAGGTTGCCAGTTCGCCATTGTATAACACTAGCCTCTTGTCGATGGCCCTAGCGCTGTTGGAGTCGAAGTCCATAAAAAACGAGGCGCTTGCGCTGAGGGCCTCTTATGAATTTCTTATGTTTTACATTCATAGGCGCCGGAAGTGGGGGGGGGGGCAAAACGCATTTTTGCCCACCCCCCCCCCCCCCAAACGCCCCACCCCCCAAACGCCCCACCCCTCCCCCCAAAAAAAAAGCAATAAAGGAGTAAAGATGGTTTGTATTTTTAACCCCAAAGAACATAACAATAATAAAAACCTGAATTAAATCACATATAAAATTCCACTCAAAGAAAAGGAAAGTTAACAGAAATTAAATTTCCTAAATATTGCGCATGCCACCTATATTTATCAATGGAGGTTTTTATAATAGCGATACGCGCATACCGTGGACATATTGTGAGAGAATGGGAAAGCGTGTGTGTTTTTTTGTTATAGGGGTGAGAAGACATGAGCCCCTGAACGCTGGCGTTCTGATGGGGGGGGGGGGTATTTCTTATTCGATACCAGTGATTTACAAATGTGCTGAAATGATTTTCCGGTATTTTTTCTCATTTTTTGTGTAAGTCATACCTTTCTATGCGTTTATTGGAAAATTAGAAATTCCCAAATTTACGGTCGGGCGAAAAATATGCTTATTAAGAAGCCTTTATGTCACGGTCTGCAAAGCGGCTGGGCTCGGGGGCTCGAACCCCTCTCACTTTTTACAGAGAAAAAAAAAAGAGAGAGAGAAAATATAAGTGACATGCCAATGTCACAAATGAGGTATCAAAATATGTTCATCTGACCGTAATTAAATGCCTAAAACCCAGAGCATACGGGGGCTACGCCCCCGGACGCGACTTTACGTTTTACACTGTAGTTCCGTCATTTTCACGATAAGTGAGTAAAACCGGGCTGCAGCAAAGACTACATGTACAACTGGGCGTTGTGGCGTGCGTGCGCCTGTAATCCAAGCTGCGTGGGGGAAGTTATAGGCTCCCAAACGGCCACAATTATTTATTGCCTGAACTTGAGCTTGATCATCATCAGCAGCAGCCAACATCACCATCTCTCTCTCTCTCTCTCTTGGTTGATCCCTCCACTTTCTTTGGAGATTTCTTGGGTGATTTCATCGTCTTACACTATAGTACAGTTACACTACAAAAAAATCCACATGTGGGACTAGTCTACATCTATCTACTATCTGTGAGACGTATGATAAAACGTTTTTTTATTTTAAATTTTTCATTTACATTCCTGCAATGGATCAGGAAGCGTTGTTTGCGTAATGTCTTCCATGGCAGATTATGACATAAATCAACCATTAATGAAATATAACGTCAAGAATGCAAGAATAACCTGGCAAGTTCAGATCAGGCGCGCTGTTCATGAAGTACTAGTCTTTGCTGCAGCCCGGTTTTACTCACTTATCGTGAAAATGACAGAACTACAGTGTAAAACGTAAAGTCGCCCCCCGGACCCCACCAAGGGCCATAAGGCGGGCACCTGGGTGCTCATCTGACCGTAGTTAAATATTAAAACCCCTGAGCTTCCGGGGGCTCTACCACCTGGACCCCACCAAGGGCCCTACTGCGGCCCCTGGATGCTCACCTGACCGTAGTTAAATATTAAACCTTTGAGCTTCCGGGGGCTCTGCTCCCTGGACTCTACGCCAATTAGTGACCTGCCAGTGTCACAAATAAGGTACCTAAATATGCTTATCTGACCGTAAATTAATGCCTAAAAACCCTGAGCTTCCGAGGGCTCAGGCTCTGGACCCCACGCAAATTTACGCTCTACCTGATCGTTAATACTTCACTTTGAAAAACGTTCCGCGGGGCCTGCATGTAACGTGTAAGAGTGGTGGCGATGCAGATTTTTCTTTTGTCCCCCCCCCCCCCCCATTCCAAACGTTTTGCTCATTACGTCATTAACCCTGGAAGGTGAGCCCCCTGGAATGTTTGCCTGAAAACTCGTCGGATTGTGATTGTTAATTATGATTGTGCAATCTTCTTCAGACACATGTCTTCTTAAATTTTGAGGAAACAGGCCACGGCGTTCTTTTCGGTACATATTATCATGAAATGTGCAAGGTTTAAAGATACTATGTCCCTTTTGCAGCCAACATCAAATTCTGTAGAACTTTGCAGGAATTATGAATATGTTATTTATGTCCTCTCTGTGAAATTTAAACTTGAGCAGTGTCCTAATATTCAAATGATGCAAGGAAACCCGTTTACTTGCTAGACTTCACTGTCAGACGCTATTGAGTGACTGACTAACGTTTTTTCATCTTTGGTAATAAGATACATAACATGAGATGTAAAGGGTACATGAGCATATGTCTACATCAATAACCCACTTCTTGTAATGGCCATAATTAAACTGATTGAATCTTTGCGCAGCATAAAACGTACGACCATTCGGTACAATGGTCTGAAAAATCAGACTATTACTTACTGGCTATGTAGCTCCTAACGGTAGATTCGACAATTAATTGTCGTTATTTTCCCACTTAAAGACATTTTCAAGCCCCCCTTTTTTTAGGGAAGTTCTAAATTAGTATTGTCTTTCAAATGCCGTTGGAATTGAACCTTTCATTTTTTGGACCTGCAAATGGGACAAAGTACCTTTAAGGTCGCAAAATGAAATACGATATAAGGTTTCCAATAAAAGAGAGTCTTAAATGACTTACTTTGACCGTGCCAACACTGCCATTGAGTACATTCCGTACAGATTCAGGATGGTTCAGTATCACAATGGGTTTCCATCCTATCCAAAAGACAAAAAGTCTTCGATAGGTCTTAGGCATGTTACGATGCCACTCGAACCCAGGAGTCACAGGTCCAGGTTCTTGCAGGACATTGCCAAACAGCCAGTGAGGTGGAGCACCTGGAAGAGTGCGCCGAATGTGAACGATCCGCTTTACTTCTGTCCATACTGCGATCATACAGAGCAGACATCTGTACCCGAGAAAGCTGAAAAGCACGGATAACACCAAAACTGAAACTGGGGCAAGATTCCAAAATGCCATAATTGCTGCCCCACTTTTCGCCGCGTTGATAATCAAGAGTATATATCACAGTGATTCTTCAAGAAGGCCGGTTGCATGGATAAGTGGAGAATATCTAATATCTCTAATATATCGCGAGCACATCTGAGCAGTCCGTATACAGACGCCAGCTAATTATGGCTTGCACTGTAACATGTACTTAATACTCGGATGCGGTCAGTGCATATCAGCTATATATGCGATCATTTCATAATATAATTGAAAAGACTTGTACGGACTACAATAAACGACAATCGGCACATTCGGCACATTCGGCACATTCATGACAAAGAAACCGTAAAGCGCAACGATCCACCCACATCAAAAACTAGTCTATGTAATCTAAACGGTGCGTCCCAGAAAAAACGAAACCGAGAATTATCGATGTTTTATCATAACTTAATCACGATTATAATTGATAAATGACACATATTTGGTAAGCTTAGATCCTCCTCTTTCATTTAAAGTTACTATGCCCCTTTTGCAGCCAACCTCAAATGCTGTAGAACTTTGCAGGAATTATGAATATGTCATGTGTGTCCTATCTGTGAAATTTAAACGTTAGCAGTGTCCTCATATTCAAATTATGCAAGGAAACCCGTTTACTTGCTAGAGTTCACTGTCAGACACTATTGAGTGACTGACTGGCTTTTTTTCTTCTTTGGTAATAACATACATGAAAAGAGTTGTAAAGGGTACATGAGCATTTGTCTACATCAATAACCCACTTCTTGTGATGGCCAAGATTAAACTGATTGAATCTTTGCGCAGCATAAAACGTATGACCATTCGGTACAATTATTGTCTGAAAATCAAGACTATTACTTTTGGGCTCTATAGCCCTAAAGTCGATTTGACAACTAATTATTTCCCCACTTGAAGACATTTTCAAGCACCACCTTTTTTAGAGAAGTTCTAAATTAGTATTATCTTTTAAATGCAGTTGGAATTTAACTTTTTCATTTTTTTGGCCTGCAATGGGACATAGTACCTTTAATGCAACTCATATAGTGCATGCGTGATTAAAATCAATATGAAGAGAGGAAACCAAAAAGTCATTTGGCGGGCGGTATCTGAAATCACATTTCTAGAAAGTTGAGTTTCTGCCCTTTCATTTGACACCTCAATCATGAAGAATGAGTAAGGAATGACCAAGTTCTGTTTGTTTAAAGTAGTGCTTGCATTTCCATAATTTTATCAAACGAATTCGTTTTCACTGGCTGCCTGCCGTAGCAACTAGCAGAATTGACAACAGACTTAACTCCGTTTCGTTGACAATCAACCATGCATTAAGTCTTTCATCCACGGCTGATTGCCAACGAAACGGAGTTAAGTATTTTGTCAACTCTGTCAACTGTCAATACCGATTATAAAATACTTGCAACTGTGTTGGCAAACAGGCTACAAAAAGTTTTAACACACTTAATTAGTGAAGATCAAGTAGGGTATCTTAAAGGCAGGAGTGGCATTAATAATGCCAGATTAATTCAAGATATGATAGATTAAAGTGCATTTAATAAGATTGATGGTGCCATCATATTTGCTGATTTTAAAAAGGCTTTTGATACTATAGAATTGAAATTTTTTGATACATGTTTGAAGAGCTATGGTTTAATGATAACTTCAGGAAATGGGTCTCGCTGATGTATTGTGAATTTGTGATCCTCATCTTAATATCCTAATGAACGGTTGGTTGACAAAAGATATACAACCATCTAGAGGTATAAGACAGGGGTGTCCCCTATCTGCATTATTATTTATCCTTAGCATTGAAGCTCTTGCAAATGAGATTAGACAAAATAACAATGGCATAGGCTTGAGTGTTGGTTGTAATGAAAAAACATTTAAAATAGTACAATTAGCAGATGACATGACATTATTTGTTCGTACAGTTATGTCAGGTAATACAACTATAAAGATTATTAAAAAAATTGAAAAGTATTCTGGAATTCAATTAAATGAAAACAAGACAAAAGCACTTTGGTTGGGAACCAACAATCCAACAAATACTATTGGAAATATGTTATGGGAAGATGTTTATGTTAAGTCACTTGGTATTTATTTTTGTAAAAATAAAGATATAGGCTTAGAAATGAACTGGTCTGAAGAGAGGATATTAAAAATAAAACAGCTGTTAAATCTTTTGAAACAGAGAAATCTCACGCTTAAAGGAAAAATAATTATATTAAAATCATTGATAATGTCGAAAATCATTTATACTTCACACGTTTTGTCTTGTCCTAAAGAGATAATTAAAGAGCTCGATAAGTTATTTTTTGATTCCCTATGGAAAGGGAGACCTGCAAAGGTTAAAAGGTCAAATGTATTGAATAATATTCAAGAAGGTGGTTTAGCTATGTTATAGATGTTCAAACAAAGGTTGCATGGTTAAATATAAATTGGTTTTGTAAATATCTAAGCGATGAATTAAATGCAGGTTGCAAATGTATGTTTGACTATTGGTTTGAGCAAATTGGTGGTATAAAGGTTATAATGAATTGTAAATATAGTACAAAAAACGCAAATTTTCTGGAGAACAAGATGCCTCATTTCTACTATAATTGAATTATGACATTTTTCTTGTATCGATCATGTACTTTTGGCAGTTATCGTAGAGAAATGATTTAACTGAATACAAATGTAACGTATAAAAGGAAAATGCTTTTTTATGGGAATTGGATAAATTCTGACATTTTGTTTGTTGGGGATTTAATGGATGGTAAAGGTTTTCTACCAGCTAATGAGTTAAGTACGATAATATTATTTAAGGATTGAAGGTAGTATAGTCAATATGCACGTATTAGAAGAGCGATTCAATCACCCGGGAATATGTTAGTACGTGCAGATATGAATGTAGAACATAGAGAGTATATGCAATTTAGACCCACAGCGTTTGTATATAATGATATAAAATTGATTGAGGATATGATTTCAGTTAGACAGTTGACAGTTAAAAGAATATATCAAGAGTTAATTAAAACAAAAATCGAAAAATCTAGAGCGGAGGAATTTTGGCGTAATACTTTGAAAGTTGAATATATACCTGTATGGTCGGATTTTTGGTTATTTAAGTTAAAAAATATAAAAGACAGCTAACTAATTAATTTCAATTTCAAATTCATGTATAATATTTAGCAATACCATATCATTTGTTTAAACGGAAAGTTAATGCCAATGATAAATGTTATTACTGTAATCAGACAGGTGATTGTATGCACATGTTCTTTTTTTTGTAACGAAGTCAGTATGTTTTGGAATGAAGTTGAAAGGACTATAAAGAAATATTTCATGTGTAATTTTAATTTCAAACCATGTCAACTATTGTTTGGTATTGATTTTAATTCAAAGAAGGAAAAAGATGTTGATATTATTTTGAATTATGCACTTTTTACTATTTACAAAAGTTTTGGTGGAAAAGAATTTAAAAAGAAAACAACTAAAAAGAGACTTCTTCATATTTTTATTTACCTATTAAGTTATCGTTTACAAATAGAAGAAAATATTAGAAAACCATGTATATCCCTCCAGAAATGGAGGCAAATGCTAAAAATGTGAATATGCTTATATTATTATGCAGAAAAGAATAAAGAAGACCTGAAATGGTTATTTTACAACAAAATAACAAAAAAAATGAGATCGGCGACCGAAGTTGGTGCAGCTATCTCCTCCTGAACTCTCCCCTCGGGATACCGGTGCAGGGTACCATCGTCCGCGGGAGAGTCTACTCTATATAGAATTGGCTATACTCCGCCCGAGGTCCGCCTCCATGTTGACGTATAGGGCGAAAACAGACGCGGTATGCATAATGCATGATATGCGTGACGAAAGAGATACGACATGCATATACAACATCCGTATCAATGAGATACACGGCAGAAGAAGTAGAACTCACATAATAAGGCGTAGCAAATGCACGATGCATCGGGTCGGGCTTGCCCCGAGTAAAGCATCTTGCTATAGGATATGCTTTGTAGGCCACTGCGTGTACGTACGTGAATGCATATGCAGCTAGCTGTCTGTGATGCTGGGCTTCCCGTCCACGTCCCAACTTAGAGATTAGAGGTAGACATATTTCCATCACGATTGCCGCGATTTTTGTATAGTTTTCGTGAATAAAATACCAAAGCCAGAAATCAGTTTCATTTGGAACTGGAATTTTCGTTTTACATTAAGTATCTGTATCTGGCTACAGTGAGAGGGTGTATTAAAAGTGTGGGCAGGCCCACAAAGTACATAAAGGTACATACAGGCCTTTAATTAGCACACCTGGCAGTCCCTCTATTGATGATGATGGTTACCCCTGTAACATAATCGAAGAGTCCAGATACTGCAGGAGTTTGACCACACTTTGTGAGAAGGGCATTCTACTGTTACTTTTACCAAGAAATAAAACGTGTCTGTCTTTTCTCTTCATTTAAAGGTAAGCTTGGTTCATCTTTCAAGTTATTATAATCATTGAATTGTTGAGTGTGATTGGATGTTGAAAATCAACTAATGCCAGTTAAAAGTTATTGATTATGTGTGTGACTATATGATGTAAAAGGAGTTCTAAGAAGTATTAATTGTTGAAGAGTGATGTTGATTGACTGTGATTTCTATGTCAGAAAAGAAGTACATTGGAAGAGTATTATTAATTGAACATTATGTAGTTCCATGGTGGGTTGAACTTTCTGATGCAAAGAATAGTATGTCAAATCATAAACTTTGAATGTTTATGTCTGTAAGGTTCTCATAGAATGAAGTACAGAACTGTAATACATTCTTATGGAAGTTTATCCTCCATTTAGTATTAGAGCATGTAGATAGAATAAGAGTTTGTTTAGAGTTGATAAAGAAAAGGTAAATCCTATATCATCAATGGTACTTTCCAGATTTACAATATATCTTTCAGAACTTACTCTAACTACAAATTAGGTGAATAGTGTATATACTATGCAACAGTGCCATTGAGTTAATGTGTATGATCAAGTGTAGATACATAGTGTTGAAACAACAGAGTATAATACCAACTTCTTGATAATAAGCATGTGTAGTAGATCTCTCCCCCTCTTCCATCCCTCCCTTATCTCTCTTTGTTCACTCTGTGTGTAGAGGTTAACCCTCTCCCTTGGTAGGGGAACACACTCTCTCTTTCTCTCTCTCTCTCCCTCTCTCCCTCACACTCTATCTCTTTTCTCTCTCGATCTCTCTCTCTCTCCCTTCCCCAGTATTCTCGTTCATGCTGTGTTGTAGCTATTACACTCTCCATTGGGCTAGGACAAGGGAATTAGTGTTAGGAGGCATGTTTGCTTAAGAGCTCAGACTGATTAGAAATTGGAAACACTGAAGAGTTTGCATTTGCCTGGCATAAGGGATTGTCTTAAAGTTGATACTCTAAGACAATCCCAAATACTGAGATAATTACATAAATAGAAAGCTTTTAACCCCCATAATAACACCAAATGGTGTCCACCCGACAAAACAAGTTTAGAATAATGAATTTATTCGAGTAAACTCTACCAAAATATCTAAGTCTGAAACCCGGAAGTGCACGTAGAGTCGGGCCTCTATCCGTGACGTCACGAACGGGAGTCATGGGCTCAGTGAGAGTGAATGGCAGTGATATCCCTACGTAAATGCTATCCTGTCAGAGCTTAGATTTGTTGTTGTTAAGGAGTATAGATAGAATAAACCTGTACATAAATATCCCATAATTAGGGGCATTTACACTGTCATCCAAACACGCCAAAAAATGCCAAACCGGAGCCTGCATGGCCGCGATGTTACCAAGGGCAACTACGCTTTACCGGCAGACATGCCAAGCCCGAAACATTCCAAATCGAAGTGTGATCTTTTGGCGTGTTTTGGCGTGTTTTGGCGTGTTTGGCAAGTATAAACGCTCGCAGTTGTAACATCGCGATGTTAGGTCACTTGACTTTAGGAGCGGAGCTAGATGTCTTCCTTGAAGAAAATGATAGAACGATAAATACAAAGAATAACATAAGAGAAGGTGATAGAAGGAAGAAACAAGAATAACATAACGAAACACAGAAAGAGGAAGTGATAGAATGATAAAAAACAAAGAATAACATAAGAGAAGGTGATAGAAGGAAGAAACAAAGAATAACATAGGGAAACACAGAAAGAGGAAGTGATAGAATGATAAAAACAAAGGATGACATAAGAGAAGGTGATAGAAGGAAGAAACAAAGAATAACGTAAGGAAACACAGAAAGAGAAAGTGATAGAAGGAAGAAACAAAGAATAACATAAGGAAAGACAGAAATAGAGAGTGATAGAATGATCAAAAAACAAAGAATGACATAAGAGAAGGTGATAGAAGGAAGAAACAAAGAATAACATAAGGAAAGACAGAAACAGGGAGTGATAGAATGATTAAAAAACAAAGAATAACGTAAGAGAAGGTGATAGAAGAAATAAATAAAGAATAACATAAGGAAACACAAAAGAGGAAGTGATAGAAGGAAGACTCAACGAATAACATAAGGAAACACAGAAAGAGAGAGTGATAGAAGGAAGAAACAAAGATTAACATAAGGAAAGACAGAAATAGAGAGTGATAGAATGATAACAAAAAACAAAGAATAACATAAGAGGAAAGAGGAGAGTGCCGCGCATGCGCATTACCAACTAAAACACGCCAAAACATCACTGAGCTTTTCAGTCGGTGATGTTTCCGCACAAGTGTAAACGGGTGCGCGAAACATCGCGACTTTTCAAAAAGAGGTATTTGACAGTATAAATGTGCCTACTGTATTTCTATTTAAAGATTGATGTTTAGGATATCGATTGGCTTAATACAACATGTATCGCTGTATATTGTATAAGTGGAAGTTATCAGATTTCTTAGAGACAATCAATATTCTTTAGTCTATATTTCTTGTCTTGTATATTATAGTTCATGATTATTATCTCTGTTTTTATGTCATAATCATGGGTATGTCTAAGCATAATAATAGTGCATTAATAGGTGAATCATGCAGATAGCAGTAATGATTAAGCTCGTTTTCCATAAAGCTGAGAGGATAATAGTTCAGCATTTTGATAATATTGTCTAGGTATGCAATGAAGTTCATAATACCTTTAGAGTTAGAGGGTATTACGAATCACAATATTAGTTAGGAATATATATATAATATTATCTGTATGTTACTAGGTTAGTGTTTATTCGATTCGATAATGAAACTCTATTAATGATTATGTAGATGTAAATAGGAACTCGTTAATACATTGTGTTATCAATGTTAAGTTTATTATATGAGACTGAATAACCTCGGGGTTACAGTATCTTGATATATATGTTTAAACTCAACATATTTATATTATTATTTGTATACATTCATGTGTTTGATTATTTGTCTAAATAAAAGGATTCTACTGTTACTTTTACCAAGAAATAACACGTGTCTGTCTTTTCTCTTCATTTAAAGGTTCGAGGCGGGCTACAAAAGTACCATGGTCCGAGATCCGCTGAGTCGCTTGGTGTCCAGTTTCTATTTCAACCACGGTAACGGGTTGCTCTCTCCTCGACAACTCGCTGACGTCCGGAACAGAACTAAACCAGAGGTCATTGATGAGGTCAATTGTTATAACTGAAGATAACTGCAATAATTACTAGTATTTTCATTTAAATTTTTAACGGTGTCACCTGTTTTTTAAACTAGCAAAATGATCATAGTCGTAATTGGCTTGTCGAGGATGCCGAGTCTTGCCGAAATGTCGTCTCACCGTTTAAGAACCGAAAACAGCGTATACACAATATTGGATCGGCCAAAACTTTTAAGTCATGTTTCGAAATAATCATGTGTATCACTAATTATGTAATCTAATTCAAATGAATAAAAGTCATCCATGTTTGCGATGTTATCAAGATAGTCGAGCGCAAACATTAAATTCATCTGCTTCCGGTTGGAATTGGTTTTCTCTGCTCTCTGTAGACGAAACTGTGTTGAGCACAATGCTCTAAAAGAAATCATGCTGTATCGATTTGAGGGTACATTTAGGTAGGTTACAGCTTCCCTTGCCAAAGCAAGTTTGCCATTCATCTTCTTTTCAAGAAGCAGTGTTAGTAAGAGCTAATACAGTAATTAACTCACGGGCAAGCCGGAGCTATACAGTATTGTGCCCATAAGTTACTGACTTCTACTAATATTCCCGTGTATCAAGCTGACAGTCCCAAGGGAGCTTGAATTGGACAAAATTTCGAATAACATGATATTTCTACGTCAATTGATTTTCTGAAATCTATACCGAACACAGTTCATTGGTACATGTACCCAGCAACGTAATCGTGGGACATACCTTGAATATGCTCTCAAACAAGCCGGTCATGGAGGTCCCTTTATTTCACAAACATTACCCTCAGCGTTTCGTGAATAAAGGGGCATGTTTTCACCAAAGGTCGGGTAACGCGACTAACCGACCCGACGCGATGACCCGATGATCCGAAGTAAGCCTCTTTGGTCACATTTGTAGACGGAATGATGATATGATTGAAAAGATGATTATGCAAGGACGCACTGAAGGCCAAATGAGACGAGGCAGGCAGAAGCTTAGTTGGCAGATGGAATAAGACAGGTAAAAGGTCTTTTAATCGCCTTAGCCCACCGTATGGCCTAAGCCAGAACACAGTGGAGAACCATCATCGGTCATGACTCATAGGACCACCATTGAGATCTCTAAGGAGGTGACAGTCTATCGGAGAAGTATTCAGGAGACAGATATGAGACAGAAAGAAGACTGATAGGGTCTTCCTATGCAACATCTCTTCAACCCAACCTTTTGGGGACAAGAAGACGAGTAAACGTCACCGGTGATCTGAGGCAAGTCAATTTGACTTCTCTGTGATGGTTAGATGAAGAGCAAAGATCATCATCCAGGACGACGAGATTGCGAGATGACGTAATGTCGACTTGCCCTTAGCATTAGGAGTACAAAAGACAGGATAGTTGATCTCATTATTTGGACTCCCATGGGGACGGGATGTCGAGAGATCAAAGCCGAGATCATTGATGTCGTAAAATCAATCTTTTTGGTACCAGAAGACAACATTTTAAAATCATCTACACAAAGTCATGCCGGCTTCTAAGTTGTAAAACGGTACTTATGATGCAGGAGAGCTGAAAGAAGAAAGAGAAAAAATTGCAAAAACGTTGTGATTTTAGATTTCTGTACCAGCCCAAGTTGTATTTTCACTGAAATGACCATTCATTGAAATAAATCAATTCATATTGTTAGTTAATAGGTTATTCATTAATTGAAAACCAAAGCTTTAACGTATTATGTTTACTATAAAAAAAAACATCAAATCGTAATGGTACATTCTATTTTTAAATATGAGGTTGGAATAAAATCCTGTTACAAAATATCAATTGTTAAATTATTTTTTGTTAGAAGTCAAGAACTCTCCTCCTGAAACTGTAGCTTTCAAACAGTGACGTACTGGCACTGAAATTTATAATATTCTGAATCAAAAGGTAATGCCAAAACACCACTGAGAGGAGACACTACACTGATATTGGGTTAAAGATACTATGTCCCTTGTGCAGCCAACCTCAAATTCTGTAGAACTTTGCAGGAATTATGAATATGTCATGTATGTCCTATCTGTGAAATTTAAACGTTAGCAGTGTCCATATATTTAAATTATGCAAGGAAACCCGTTTACTTGCTAGACTTCACTGCCAGACACTATTGTCAGTATTGAGTGACTGACTGGCTTTTTCTTCTTCTTTGGTAATAACATACATAAAATGAGCTGTAAAGGATTTTTCTACATCAATAACCCACTTCTTATAAAGGCCAAAATTAAACTGATTGATCTTTGCGCAGCATCAAACGTCAAACCATGTGGTACAATGGTCTGAAAATCAAGACTATTAAACTAATTGTCGTTATTTTCCCACTTAAAGACATTTTCAAGCCCAACCCCCCCCCCCCTTTTTTTTTAAAGAGGAGTTCTAAATTAGTATTATCTTTCAAATACCATTGGAATTTAACCTTTTCATTTTTTGGCCTGCAAAAGGGACATAGTACCTTTGAGGGAGTGCTGGCATCATGAAGGGGGGGGGGTAGCTGGTAGGTTGTGTGTGTGTGTCTGTGTGTGTGTGTGTAGGGGGGGGGAGACACCAGTCTCACTCAGCGTGTGGAATACGAATTACCATGCATGGCTACTCAGGCGCGTACGCAGGATTTTTTCAAGAGGGGGGGGGGGGGGGGTGTGTGTGTGTATTGGGTTTTTACAGACGCGTATCAATCAGATATGATTATTTACGTCTGGGGACCGACCTTTAAACGTCACCATCCGAAAGACGTGACTCAGTTTCGAACCTGCGTCCTCGGCTGAATCAGTTTGTAACTTCCACTGTTAGCTGGATTACAGGCGCACGCCACAACGCCTAGTTTAAGGGGGGGGGGGGGTGTTAACATTTATAAATCGGGTCAAAAATTTCGCAACGACTCAGCCAGTCGCTGAATAAGCGGGGGGGGGGGGGGGGGGAGTAAGAGGATACTTTTTTTTTGTTGTTTTTTTGTCTCAACATTTGAAAATTTGACATTTTGCTCCCTTGGGGGAGGGGGGGGGTAAGTTCACCTTTTTTAGGTCAGCCAAGGGAAAAAATTTCAATGGGGGGGGGGGTTAGGGGGGTTATGGGGGGGGGGTTTACACACAAAAAATGACCAAAGGGGGATTAACCCCCCACCCCCACCCCCCCCCCCCCCCCCCCCCCCAGTGTACGCGCCTGTGGCTACTAATAAGGCTAATTATGGTTCAGGGGAAAGACGCAACCTATAACCATGAACATAAGACACCGCGGAGAGATATGAGAATCGGAAAGCGAAAAAAGGAAGATAAGAGAAAGATATATATTTCAAATTCCGTTTTATTTCCGCATATTGTGTCCTTTTAAAAACTATATACGTATACAATCATACAAATTCCATCCGAAAAATATAATTAAAGAGGAAAAAGTATAGATAAGTACTCTGAATGTCTGTTTCTGCACAGAATTTACCTACCGGTATTTACAAAATAGAATTACATACATTTATGAAAAACTATAAAAGCTTTATTAAACTTTAGACTGCAACGCTGATATTTTGCAATGTAAATAGTAAACCAATCTATCGCTAGAGTACATGTAGCAATGAAAGCAGAACTATCGTTCATCAAAACTGTGTATTACAGACCCCCTTTTTTAACGAAGTACACATACCTAATTTTTCAAAATATACCTATTTTCCACAAGGAATATATAAATGCAATAGTACGTTTAAAGCCAATTGTCCATCATCTGTTCCATCAGCTTCTGATTGTTGCTGAAGGAATTTTCAGTCATAAAAAACGACAAAATATACCTATTTTCCACACGGAATATATAAATACAATAGTACGTTAAAGCCAATTGTCCATCACCTGTTCCATCAGCTTCTGATTGTTGCTGAAGGAATTTTCAGTTATAAAAAACGACAAATCTTCACAATAAGCTCCCAGTAGATAAAGATGAAATTAGGAACTGCACAGGGATATTATATACAAATCATATATTTGCTCGTGAGACACCTGCTCCGGGCTTTATTTCGTCAAATGTATATGATCACAGTTAGGGTTGCAATTCAGTTTAATTTTAGGTGTATGGTTGGGTTAGGTATAGCTTTGAGTCCTGGGGGCGGTTCATGAAACAATTAGTCGGTGGTTTTCACCGACTAATATCATGTTCACCGACAATTCCTTTGTCACCGACTATTTTCCGACTGTTATTCACCGACTGTGATTGGTCAAATTTAGTCAGCGCTGACTAAATTGTCGGTGAAACCACCGACTAATAATTTTGTTTCATGAAACGCCCCCCGGGTTGAAGGTACAAATTCGGTTAGTGTAAGCAATCGACGCAGAGCAATAATGTCGCAAGAGCAATCAGGGACCCGTTTCACAAAACCATTTTTCAATGACAAAACTCAGTAACTAATCCGCTGATAACCAATCAGAAGCAAGGATTTCACTAGCTTATAACAAAAACTGTCATTGTCACTGATGACAAGTTTTGTGAAATGGGGCCCAGCACAATAACGAAGTGAGATCTCCTACAAGCATATGGCATGCTTTTACAGGGAAATATAAATAAATTCATCAATATATAATGCAATATCAACAGGCGGGGATATAAGTAGTTTCCCCATTCAAGTAAGGGGTATAAGTGGTCATCGGAAAGTATATTACGCATAATAAATGGCCAATATAAAAGTATATAATGCACTTTACTCTATAAACAGAGGAAAAATGAAAAATAATAAATCAGTTAATCACCAACAAATGATTTATACAAATGTATAACGTTCACAGAATAAACCCATCCGAAATTAATCAGTAATAAACTTTTACATCCAGTTATACTGTGTGCAATCATTTCATCTTGGAGCTAGTTAAGTCAAGTCATAAGCTACTTCACCGTTGCAAAAGAACTAGCAGTAAATTAAAATATATTTCGTTGTAAAAAGTGTTACCTAAACATATAATGGTGACAGTAATAATTAATCGAAGGATGTACCAAATTATTTTTCTCTCCGAGGATGAATACCTAGCAGTATTTCATCTTCTGGTACGC
>JAVYIG010010561.1:0-68135 GCA_035222895.1 Strongylocentrotus droebachiensis | reverse complement strand
AAAAAGGTTTTGATATAGCATCTTTTCCTTGCAGTTATAAAGCGCTGCATACATCGTTCCACATTTCTCGGCCACTTGATAATATCATAAAATCGCGCAAACAATCATAAAACAAGATCAACATGTCAATTTTGCTAGAGATTGATAATTTAGGAAATTGTTATGATTTATACAAATGATATTTATTAATATATTAGTTCCTTTTTGTATAATTAAAAAGAAAGCATTTAGAAAGTACATTTTTTGAGGGGCAATGTACATTCCTACACCTCGAGGCCATTCAAGTGTTTTATTAAATGAATGATACCAATCACCTTTTTATATCAAATTTATATTTCAAAGCGATTTCACCAGAGGAAAGTAATTGTATTTTTTTTTCTCTCTCTTCCTCTCTCCCTTTCTTTCCCTTTCTTTCTATCTCCCTTCCTCCCTCCGATCCTTCCCAACCCCGCCCCCGCCAACCCCTTCTTCTCCCTCCCTCATTCCCTCCTTCTTTCCTCTCTCCTTATCTCTCCCTTCCTCCCTCCCTTATTCCCCCTTGCGTCCTTCCTTCTTCTCTCTCCCTTCCTTTCTCCTCCGTCTCTCCTTCCTCATCCATCCCTCCAACCCTCCCCTTATCTCCCCTCCCTCTCTCCCCATTATCTCCTCTCTCTCTCCCCCAACATATTTTGCTGTCACCCCTCCCTTTCCTCTTCCTACCCATCTCTGCAAACCCTCCCTCCCTCTCTCTCCACTTCCTCCTCTCTCTCCCAACCTCTATTGGTGTCTCCCTCTCCCCCTCTCTCTTGTGAATCGTTCTTTACCATGTTTACACACATGTACAGGTCTATACTCTGATCACAATGGCGGCATACATAAGCTCTAGAGAAGACATCTGTGAAGGAGAGAACTGTGAGGCAATCACAGAAGTGACGTACTACGTGAATGAGAAGAAGAAGCTCTGCGATGAATGCGCCTTTAAAGAGGGATGTATCGGAAAAGCAAGAAAGAGTCGGTTCAAACTTTATTGTGAGAAGCATGATGAAAAAATCAAATTGTATTGTAAAACACATGGTGTAGCCGTGTGCCATTTATGCGCAATGATATATCATCAGCAGCCTTGCGAGCGACAAGATATAGAGGGCGCGATCATGGAAAATAAAGCGAGACTAATCGCTCTAAAAGAAAAGGCAAAGGACAAATTAAAGCTTTGTCGAGTTTATGGAGATCAGATTATTCAGTGTAGGAAAGACACTGACACCCATTTACAAGCTTTGAAAGATAATGTTGATTCAGTAATCAATGAGGCGATCAAAACAGACAAAGACAGAGAGAACGAGGATGCTGCAAAAATTAACCAGGAGACTGATGAGAAAAATCAAAAACTTCAAGAGGAGATTCTGAAGATCAATGAAAAGATTCGAAAGAATGATGAAATGAGAGAACAACGACTTCAACTGAACCGTTTAAATGCAGAAAGAAGACGAGACTCAATTGACAATAAACAACATTGTCTTCAAACAGACATTATGAACATCGCTGAAGAGAAAGAAAGAAAGATTGGTGAGTTGGAGAACGCATGGCAAGATGACACAAAAACCACGGAGAACACAATACAAACACTTGACAAAGTTCTTGAAGATGATACAAATATCGTCAAACATAGGCATCCTGTGAAAACACGCGTGAGCGATGAATTAAAGAAGCCACTGAATGAGGGTGAGGTGGAACACATCACTGGTACCATATCAGTTGTGAGGTTTGTGAAGGGTGCTGGGAGAGAGAAGTATGATGGGAGGATTGATGGGTATGATGGGGAATGGAAGCTCATTGATACAATCAATGTCAATGATGAAATCACATTCCCGATCATTGTAGGATGCATCGATGAATGCAATGTGATCATCACAGATATGTTAGGTAACCATCATACATACATGTTAAATATGAGCACTAAACACCATCAGAGAGTGATAACCGGTAGTGATAATTTATGGGTTCTCTCTTGTGCATTGCTGAATGATGACAAGGTAGTATGCGGTAAATGTTGTGAAGGGTGTACAGGGGACAGTTTGACCGGACGCATCAGTGTGTATGACAGGAAATGGAAGCACATTAATGACGTCACTATACCAAGAAGCACAACGTATAATGTCTCGTGGGTAGATGTAGCTGTTGACCAGGATGGGATGATCATCGCTGCTGAGAGGGATTATTCTAAGATATACGTCATCAACCCAGGCGATGGTATGATCATGAATACCATCACATGTACACACAAAATAAAGATGCGTGGTGTACTCTCATCAGGTCACATCATCGCTCGACCCTCACCATCAGATCACAGAGTGTTCATCATCGACAGACAGGGTGCTCAAAGGGAAATCCCCCATAGTGATGTCATCCTGAATGCCTGCATCGATCATGTGACAGACGACCTCTACGTCGTGACATCAGATGATGAGTACAAGACGTGTGTGATTGATCAGGTGATGAGTGGAGATGACATGAATAAGAGAAGAGTAGCATCATTCCCTCTATCAACTAGACTGAACACACTGGGTAATAGGGAGCTTCAACTTTTCGCTTCTCGCGTGGTGATGACGTCATCAGGGAAATTAATTTCTAGCGACGGAAACAACATTCTCGTATTAAAAAACAGATTTACCCTCTAAATCTAATCCTGTTCGATTACAATTTTCCACGTTCACTAAGTAAACACACATGTGTACATAAACATATGGTATGCTTGTCATCACTAGCATCCCAATAATTACATATAAATTTCAATGTTCGTGTTACAACTCTATTTAGATTAGCCATGATTAGATGATAAAAAAATTGTCACATAATAAATGAATAATTGTAATCATTTCTTTATTTCAAGAAAAATAGAGCAATACATACGTACAATTAAACCAGATTCAAGCAAGGTTCGTGCAATGAATAACAAAATACAAAAAGGGAGATGTAACAAAGATGTAACAATGCAATACGACGCAACGTTTCCTTATCTGTCAAGAGACTAATCACGTGACATAAGTTCATAACATTTGTTAATCCGTGCATTATTCAAGATTAAAGATGATTCAAATTGAGAAGACATTTGTTTCATTTTCCTCTGTTACATGTTGATCTAGGTCATTCTCGAAAATACAACTTCTGACTCTATCAAGTATTCTGCTAAGGGCAGTCTACACAGAACAAGTCTCTTTAGTTCAATACCTGTATATCTGTTAAGCCTTCTTCTAACATACCTTCATATGATCTGTCACTTATCAACTGAGAATTGGGATAAAGTAAATTTGATCAAAGTTACAAATATAGTTTTACAACCTTCCTATCTATCAAGAAACTATTTACATCTCACATGCTTATTCATATAATAGGTGCATGTAAATAGAAGTATTTGTAGGATTTACTATAAGATATATTGTTCTTGTTTGTTTCATTTTGCTATTGAGGTATATGTAAATCTGTTAAATGTACATATACTTTTTTATTGAACATATCCTTCAACAATGAAGGATAATTTACCCCTTTGTTAATAAGAGACTACATGACTGGCAGGGGGTATATAACATTCTTTGGACCTGAAGGGAGTTATATTTTCCCTCGTGACCATATTTTCCCTCAGCGCTGCGCGCTTTGGGAAAATATAACCACTTGGGAAATATAACTTCCTTCAGCAGTCCAAATAATGTTATATACCCCCTGCCAGTCAATAACTGTATAATATGACATGTTGATATAATGTATCCAACCAGTATATTTGATAGGTTGCATAGTCTCCTTATCTAGTTTGATAGAAGAGATGCTAAAATAATGTAGTTTTATCATCCCACTTACACTCACAACCTGTACATAGCTGCATTATACTAAGTATTTGTTACATTGAATTTGTTGATTTTCGTTTTGGTATTTGATATGTTGATGCATATGTATCCAACAAGTATGATTATGAATCATATGATAATTAAGTAGGTTTTTATTTTATTTACATTACGAGTATGCTCGTGATAATGTATATAGCCTGAATCCGATGACCGAGGTAATAATATATATATCTGTAAAGCGCTTTGAGAGGGCCTTCGGTCCTGAAAAGCGCTATATAAGAACTAGCTATTATTATTATTATTATTATTATAGCTAAAAAGTAAAAAGGAGCTCTTAACCGGCGCAGCTGAATATATTTTGTATAAAAGCTGTGCTATATAAATATATTATCATGCTAATTGCGGACTTAAGTGGAAAAGTCGTATGAAAAAAATGCGCTGTAAGGGGAAATTATACTTAAGGAGAAATATAACTTTCTCCTCAACGTTATCAAGAGCAGAATAGTGATGTTGCAAAGGTTTTTCAATCTTGCTAATGCGCCCAACAAAAATTATGCGTCTCCTTAATATAATATTGGGTTTAACGATTAATTTGCAGTTACAGGATTTTTCTTTTCAGGAGGGCTATTTTACAGCGTTATTTTTCGTGTCATACAAAACTATACCTTAAGGGGAAATCAAACTTTCGTAATTTTTTCACAAATTCGGGATTATATCTTTATTATCTCTCTTCAAAAACATTCTAGGGCTCGGTCTTCACCTTTGTGGAGAGTTTCAGTAAAATAGGTATACATTCACAGATTTTCAAAAAAACACCCACCGTAGTTTGCCCACTTTTCCAACATGAAGCGATTATTATTTTCGCGCGTACGAGCCGGCAATGGCAAGCGTCCACGTGATCTGTGCGTGCGTCCGACCAGTACGCGTACGCACGTACCAGCTAACTCGACGCTGCATGCTGCAGTTAGTACGAGCGCCCGGCGGGCCGGGCCGGGGCGGGGCGGGCGGCGAGAGCTGCCTGAGTACTCTACATCATCATCTTTATAGCCATGCAAGTTTTCAAGAGAGAAAAATGAAACCATTCATGATAATCCATCGCAGTGTCAGCAGGATACGTGGCCAATTGGCTCCAACCATCATGTTTTTGCTGAGTTAGCTGCCGATCTTTGCCGGCATCTCTCGGGTATAGGGTAAGTGAATTTTATGTTTATTTTTACTACGGTAGATCTAACTTTTGTTAGGGCGCTAGATCTAAAGTTAGTTCATATGTGTGCCCATACTTTGGCGCCGGCAGCCTACGCGGCTAGCTAGCTACACGTGACTCGCGCGTGGAGAGTACCCTACTAATTATTACTAAACACATGTAGATTCTAGGCCTATAACGTCCCAAAAATCAACTGAATCATCATCAATTGTTCATGTAAAGGGCCTGATTTCAAAGTCTTTATCTTTCTTACCTGTTTTTTGATAAAGACTTTGAAATCAGGGCCGGTATTCAATTCAATACTTAACTAGAGTCTAGATCTAAGTAGACTCTAGATCTAGAGCTCTAGATCTAGTCTAGATCTAGACTTTAAGTATTTTACTTGTTTTTTGGCTAAAGTAAAATACTTTGTCAACATCGGTATTCAATTCGCGAATTTGCTAAGTATTTTACTTTTGACTATGATCCTGACTTAGCAAAATACTTGAGACACTTCGGCATTCAATCGCACATTTTTTCTAAGTATTTTACCCAAAGTTGAAGACAGCTAGATCTATACTATAGATCTAGGCAGCAGACTTGAGGCATCATTTTGATAGTTTTGATAGATCAAGAGAGCCTTTCTTCAAAACCAACGGGAAATAGATCTAGATCGACTACGGGAGCATAGACTCTAGCTCTAGAGCTAGAAATAGAAATATAATTAGATCTAGATCTACTACTGGAACACACAAATATTTCTTGCTTTTAGGTCTAGATCTAATTTAGATTTAGATCTAGATCTAAAGTTAGTCTAGATCTAGAGGTCTAACAGTTAGAGTCTAGACTAGATCTAACTAGCTGTTAGATCTAGGCTAGATCTAGTTAGAGTCTACCTTAGGGCTCCATGCAATCATGTGCTTAGAATAAATCTAACTTGTTAGAATAGATCTAGGCCTAGTAGAATTTATACCTACATCTAGAGCCTAGGCTAACTCTAGACCTACAGAGGTTAATTCTGACTGTAGAGGTAGGTCTAGAGATCTAGGCATATTTTGAACATAGCTAGATCTAGATCTAGGCTAGGTCTAATTCTACAGATCGAGCACCACTCAAACGCGCTCGCGTCTGGGCTCCGCAGAGTAAGGCTTGATCTAATCTAGATAGGGCTAGATCTAACATAGTCTAGAGCTATAGAAGTCTAGATCTAGGTCTAACTTGTAGCTCAAAAGTAGGTCTAGGCCTAACGTTATAGATCTAGTCTACATCTACATCTAGACTCTACATCATTCAATTGTCAGTTGTCAGAAACATCTCATTCCCTAACAAGTCCATAACAAAACGAGCTACAAGAAACGGCAGGTATTTAGGGAAACAGTCAGCACCAAGCCAACCTCGTAGTCACACGGTGGATATGCTGAGTGACCCAGCAAGATGGACAACATGAGCGTTAAATTATAAAAGTAGCATAGATCTACCTTTGTAACGTCCTCAGCATTATCGTCCCCATCAAACTCAACGTCACCGTCTCCATATTACTGATTATAACAACATGATTCACCTACATGTACATCTAGTCTTCATTTTGTAGCTTTAATATCGGTGAATCGTTCAATATTATCTTTGCCTAGATCTACCTTATACTAGATCTACGTGTGAAATCTATTGAAATTTGTTGTCAGCGCGATTTTTTTTATAACACATTAATTTCTATAGACAAAACAAAATTGTCATCGCACAAACTTTCTCTTTTGATTTATAACTTTTGGATTGGCTATGTGACGTCACAGTGGCTAAGTATTTTGGCTTAAGTCTGGCTTGCTAAAGTAAAATGCTTAGATGTGATTTGAATATGACTTAAGCCGTTTTACTTAGCCAAGCCAAATGCTAAGTAAAATTTTGACTTAATCCAAGTATTGAATTGAATACCGGCCTGCCCTTTACATGAACAATTGACGATGATTCAGTTAATTTTTGGGACGTTATACATGTGTTTAGTAGGGTACTCGCCACGCGCGAGTCACGGGTAGCTAGCCGCGTAGGCTGCCGGCGCCAAAGTATGGGCACACTTATGAACTAGCATTCTTACTTAGGCTAGATCTAGTCTATTTGGATTACTGTCTGACCGTAACTAGGTAGGGTAAGGGCACATCCTAACATTACGTCCTTGTTTAAGACAAAGGAGTTTCTTTAAATTGTTTAAATTGTACTGTTAGATCTCGACTCTAGCTGTTATTTTTTTACTAAGCCTGTGCATTTCCAAGTATTTTTCTAACCGTGTACACGTTCATGGACGGATACACGTGTACCCGTACAGAATTTATGAGCATTTGAAAGCAATGTGGTCAATCAGATTTAGAAAAATTCGGTCCATGCATGCACATGGCACTCCAGAAAAATGCACAGATTGAATCGTACGTTCTTGTTACCTTGACTGAAAGGTTTTGCATTGTTGTCGTATCATGCATAATGTGAAAATTTATTTGCGATGGCTGTACTTCACAGGCACGCCCAGCTTGCGTAGAAGGTGCAATCACTGCACAGTTGACATACACCACAAGGTCGTTTGTGCCTTCTTCGCAAGTTGGGTGAATGTTCGTTTTGTGGCACACGCTAGGTGCACATTCAAAACGGCAAGGTTATAGAACTCTCACGTCCGACAATTCGGTCGTCTTTATCACACTCACAGAAGCAGAAGATCTGGCATTGAAAATGGCTAAAGTTACAGTAAAAGAAGCATTAAGCAAGTGAAGGAAGGGGAAAGTCAAAAAGGAGGGAGAGAAGGCCAACATGGCCGAGGAAAGCCAAAATTATGGTGAATTTGATTTGCGAAAAAATGACAGATCTTGCGTGCCTTGCTCAGGCAATGCAAGTACTTCTTATAACCATGTAACGTAATCATACTTGCGACGTAGACACTTCTTGCAAATATCACACTGAGCTTTACGTGCCGCACAGCAGAGGCACGGCACCTGCGGGTGCATCGCACGTTCAGCGTATGAGTTTGGACAAGAAAAAAAATAAAATATTTGCAAGAGGCCTGCACGAGCCCGGGCAAAGTTGGGGGTATGATAGTCGCACACCTGCTACATGCAATCGCAGAGAATCGCAGAAGTTGGCTTCACTCTTGCGGACACGCACGTGCAAAAACATGCACGGCCGGTTGTGACCAAGCCTTTCACCAAGTTTGAATGTGATCAATTAAATGGTTCTTTAGTTTATCATAAAAACAATTTTCATGCATACAATGAACCTATACAGTGACCATTGACCTTCACAGTCAGACCGCCTAGTGTATCAAAGGCACTTATTTTACAAAACTCATATGCACGTCCAAACCGGTCCAAACTGAAGATATGAATATTCATGAGCAAAATGTACTTCAGCAAAACTGCCTATATTTATATCGTTCCAGCACAGATTATTATAATTTCTGGCAGAATTGAAAAAGGATGGTTGTTCTATTTTTCTCATTTGAAAACTGAATAATTAAGAGAAAAACACTTTTGAAAATATGTAGATCAATACCGTGTTGTATTATATGGCGTAATCTGTATAAAAAGGGTGAAGAAAAGTAGGTCAGATATCTTGCTTCAAGGCATTTTTAACCTTAATTTGATAGTAAAATCCAACTCTTTGATTATTTACCAAAATTCTGATGATTTAATTTATGATTTAATCGGGTCAGGAGCAAAGCAAAATCAAGCATGGTACAGCTTTTTCTCGAGCAAAGTAAACATTTCGCTGAATGACACAACGTGATTGGTTTAAGGTCTATGCCGCTAGTTCCTGATTGGTCCGTTCACAATCACATCACACGCATCTTTGATCTTCAGTCAGGGCCAGGGCTGGGCACTCACCATTTTACCAAAATACATGTACCTCAGCTAGCCAGCTCAAACATCAGCGGTGCACAACGTGCATTCCAGTCCATTGCACCGGGGCTTATGCTCGCGCGATTACCACTCGAGTGGCTTTCTCCACAAAAATTGGCTCACATAAGCCTTTATTTTCTTTGCTTAATACATTTTGCTGAAATGAGTTATGAATTCACTGTCAGTGCCAAATAACAAACTTCACAATCATCCATTTGACTTACATTTTAATGCTTTAATCAGGTCAGGAGTGAGGACGAAGTAAACAAGGGTTAAAATAAGTCTGTTATGCTTTTCACACTTGTATTTCTTAACCCCGTACTATTCTTAACTCTGGAATATTCTTAGTCCCGTACTATTAATTAATGCTTTTCACACTGGCTTTTTTAGTCCCGTACTAAATGCTTAGCCGGGGTTAAGATATTTTCTGCTTTTCACACTTGCTTTGCCTTAGCCCCGGACTATCCGATAGGTCATGAATATTAATATGTTGACCTTCGCATGTACATGTACATGTGTCAGGTCAATCAAGCCTTCGTCAAAGCTTTCTATTTAACGATTCAAATCATTTCACCCTTTTTACCAAATTATAAAATCTAATTATGTAAATTCATATATAATATGATTTAAGATGATGGATGCAAAGAAAAATCACAGGTTGCATTTTATTTCATGTTTTTTAGATAAAATTTTTAATTCAGGATTTTAAAATAATCAACTTTTCCTCGTAAAATACTAGCCTATAGCTGCCAATGCAGCGAGCATGCATGAACGTGGATTGACATAAACAAAACAGCGCACGCTTTTCGTAGTACCGGGAAGCAATATTTTTTCTGCGGCACAGATTGGGAGTATTTTTGAAATAGCGTCTTGAAACGGGCAAATCATGGTGGTCGTGCGCGCAATGACATATGCGATAGCGCTAGCAAGAAAACTATGCAAATACAATTAAGTACATCGCATAACGTATATATGCGTGTGTATTGCAATATCGCGCTCGCGCGCCTAGCTAGCTCTCTCGACCTGCCCTATTTGGGGATGGATAGACATATCAAATTTGGGGGATACTTGCTGGTGCGGCATATCATTCCCTCACATGGCCCTTTGCTTGTTCGCGTACTTTGCATGGATAAAAAGGAAAGGCTTGTCAATTTCAAGTGAAATGTAGGTAGGGGCGCAGACATAGGGCCCAATAAACGGTAACTAGTATGAGGGGTATGAGTTAGTAGACTCTAGATGGACTTGGTCATGCACTCTCGCCTAGCCCTAGCCCTATGCCCTAGCCCTAGACTAGGCCTCGCGCGTCGTTAAATCACAACGCAAAATGAAATTGAAGAGAGTGTGCTGCACGTCAATAAGAAGTCCTGACATCACAATATAATCTGCCAACTCATCCATAGCTGAAAAGGAATCGTGTCTAAAGAAATTGCTCGCCATGGATTTTGGAGCAAAGTTGAATCATGACTAGTCTAACGTCCAGACAACATTCAGAAAGGAAAAAACGTGCTTCCCATCGCCTTAACACGCTCCATGCCCCAATCTGTGCTGCAGAAAAAAATATCGCTACCCGGAAATGTTTTCAGAAAGTGAATATTCATGAACACGTCTCTAATTGGGTGTTTTGTTTATGGGCTCCCCGCTTCATCCTTAGCCCGTACTATCTATTTCGTTTTCACACTTGCATGCTTGGCCCCGCAATTGCGGTGCTAACCCTGCTTTTTTGCAGGGCCAGATAGTCCTGTACTAATTGCGGGGTTAGCCCATTTTGGTAAAAAACAAGTGTGGAAAGGAAGTGGGGTAAGCTTAACCCCAGGAAATTGGTGGGGCTAAGGCCCCCCTTTAGCCCCACCAATTTCCCGGGGTTAGGTAAAATTTTGCAAGTGTGAAAAGCATATATATAAAAAATAACCAAAATTTCATGGTATTTGAACTGGATAAAAAATATCTCATTCTTATTAACAAAGATGGTCAATCTATAGATCAAACTAATGAACAAAATGGCAATGAGAAGGACAACTACATTAAAGACGGTCAGTCGCATGGGTTCTCATGGAGAACTGGACACTACTGGGTTGTTTACCCAGCAACAGGTGTTGTCCATCACTGAGTTTTATGACCATAGACCTTATGTAATGCTCTGATATTCCTCCCTTTGCTCTAGTGTTGTTACTGTTAGCCGGTCCGGGATCGGGAACAAATCCCGGCGGACTGAGGCCTCGAGACGGTTCCGGGACTGATCTGTTATCAATCGAATCGAGACCGCATCCCGGCAGAAAAAAATAAAATAACTGGCTAATTGAATCATGTTGTTAAGTTTCGGCATAACCGTGTTTTTACTTATAAAAAAAGAGAGAGCTACACAATGTACATTTATGCTTCACGTTAGGTCTAACTTTAGCCTATATTTTGGCTTTCAATGCGATTGCATTGTGTGATAATCCGCTGCTCCTTATTCGTGTCTATTTCTGTGATTTGTGTAAACTTGCTTTCCAAGCGCACATAAACATAGCTGAAGACACCAGCGAACGCAATAATTCGCTGCTCCGTATTCTTGTTTGTTTCTGTGATTTCCACCCACATGTAGCTAACGACACCAGCGAACATAATGGTATGACGAAACTGCCCTTACCGAAAATGCAGGCTTATTTAGCCTGCTTTGAACCTGCGTCTGGCCTGCATTCTTAAATACATGCTAATTATTCTTTTGCATGTTAAATTTTAGCCTGTATTTTGCAAAATCAGTCTTACATGTTTTAGCAGGTTAAATTTTAGCCTGCATTTTGCAAAATCAGTCTTACATGTTTTAGCAGGTTAAATTTTAGCCTGTTATTAGCATGCATTTTGCAAAACACAGTCTTACAGTTTAAGCAGGCTAAATCTCAGCCTGCAGTTTAAAATTAGCATGCGTTTTGCAAAATACAGTTTTAGCAGGTTAAATCTTTAGCATGCCAGATGAGATGCAGTTTAATCTTTAGCATGTAAATTTCTATCATAATTTGTTAAACCTGCAATCTGAAGAAATGTCCTCTGAGCAGGTTTAGAACACAAATTTAACCTGTTATTGCTTTTTACATGTAGCCTGCAGGTTATATTTCACATGCACGTTTAATGTTATATATCAGGGGTGATTCGAGAGTTTAAACAAAAATAGGTTCATAGAAAGCCGAACAAGCGAGGTTTCGAGCGCTTGGGGAGGCATCCCAAGACAAAAATCCAATTGAAACCAATTGAACACCAATTTAATTTTCATTTTTTCAATTGGTTTTAATTGGTCTCTGAATGGGACTTTAATAGGACTTCAGTTGGTTTCAATTGGTCAAGTTTGGCCCTATTGGACCAATTGGCCTAGGCCCCATTAGACTTTAATGGGAACTCAATTGGTTTCATGTGGACCAATTGGCCCTATTTTGGACTTCAATTGGTCCAATTCAGTTTCAATTTCAGTTTATTTTCATATTTCACATGTTTATTTCATTACATTTGGCATGTTACATTTTTTGTAATCATTTTTTGGGGGGATGCATTTATACAAACGAACAGAATAATACATAAGACTAAGTTAAATAAAGGAATAAATATGATGGAGCCTAAAGAGAGAGCAATGCTTTTAGGTCATAGTTATAACATTGATATAGTCTTGTGTTTATTAGATATCGTGATTGGATTAAATTGCAACTTATATGAAGAAAAGATATATTTGAAACCAATTGAAAACCTTACAGTCTATGGGGCTGATTGGTCCAATTGAAGTCCCATTTAAGTCTTATTGGGGCCAATTGGTCCAATTGAAACCATTTGAAATATCTAATGGGGCCAATTGGTCCAATTGAAACCAATTGAAATCCCGATTAGAGTCAAATGGGGCCAATTGGTCCAATTGAAACCAATTGAAATCCTGATTAGAGTCAAATGGGGCCAATTGGTCCAATTGAAACCAATAAGACCAATATATCTACCAATAGGAACAATAGGACCAATATAAACCAATAAGACTAATTGAACCCAATGGGACCAATAGAAACCAATAGAAACCTTCATTTATGTTAGCCTGCCTTTCGATTAGCATGCTAAAATTAACCTGCAATACGTATCTCATGAATATTCATTATTACTTTACACGTCTCACAGAAAAATACATTTATCATGATTAATTGTTAAGCAACTTATGACAATTAATGCACATATCAATTTTGTGATTGTATTTTTCTTTGGCAATTATTGACCAATAGATTATTTGTCTGATCACACTTACATTCACGTTTTAGCAATAGATGTATTGATTATACGATTACTAACCAATTTAAATAGCATGTATGTTTTCTATATATACGTGTATGAGCCTGTATACTTTTACAAAAGTCAATCTTGTATTAACTTCAAATGATCTTTGTGATGGAGTATAGTCTAATGCAATTGAGATTAGAATATTCCTATTGGTGGACACTTGCAAATATTGATTATGATGTATCAATTTATCCCTCGTTCCTCTACCCGAGTCGATATACCAATAGAAGTCTTGTACTGATATTAATGGCAATCAAATATCTTCATTTTTGTTAGCCTGCATTTTAGATTAGCATGCTAAAATTAACCTGCATAACTCACATATTTCAGCGTTTTTGCAGGCTAACAAAGCAGGTTAATTTTGCATACTAAAAAAGCAGGGCAATTTTGCAGGCTAATTGAGCAGGTTAAAATGATTTTTACAGGCTAAATTAAGCCTGCCTAATTTGCATATTTCGGCGTTTTTGCAGGTCAGTGCTTGCTAAGGAATTAGCCTGCTTTTTAGCAGCTATGCAGGCTTGATGCAGGCTATAAGCAGGCCTGCCTTTTCGGTAAGGGTGTTGCTTATTTCAGTTGACAGTGAAAAGTTACAAAGAAGAAATCCCATAAAACAGTACATAAATTTCTCTTGTGGAGCCATTCTTTTATACAGGCTGAAGTTATCGCTTATTTTTTAATTCTCGATTTGAAGAGTACGTACATTTGCTGCACAGCGCAAGTATATCTACCGATAGGAAATACATCAATAATTATTGAGGTGATCCTCAATTTTGATTATGATTATTACATGTATCATCAATTATTATTATTATTATTATCAATTATCATTAGTATTATTGAGGCGATCTTCAAATTGGCTTCGAAAGGGCTGCCCCTTTCGTGCTATTACATATTGGAGAGAGCAAGCTGAAACCAGTTTAGTTATGGTGGCACCACCGACCGGGCGACTAATTGTTTTCCTTTCCCATGTTTTGAATGAATGCTAACAATTTGCCGCCGCCGCGGCACGCTTTGATTGATAACAAGCAAAAGAATGAAGCGCACGTTATACAAATAAAATTCGAAACATCGTTTGTACATGGCAGTGATGTTGCTTACGTATCCTAACCAGAAATGTATGTACCGTAAGTAAGTTAAACCCGATGATTAGATCTAGCCTGCTTTCATTCTGAGATCCGGGACGAACTGGGATACCGTTAAGAAAAATGAAAAGTTACCGGGACGGTTCCGGGCCAGGAATTAATGCAAGATAACAACACTACTTTGCTTCATATGGAAAAGTCATTATCTCCCTTTCTCTGGCTCAAGAATTCCTGAAGCAGGCCATGGTGGTACGGATTTGTCAGCAAACTGTTTTGCTGTGCCCCAGAAATGTAGCTGTATAGTCTTTCCAGTGCTTTTCATGAAGTCTGGTGTCAGCAAATTATGATCCACTCTCCATGAAAACTAACGACAGAGCATCTTTAAAGAAGCTGAGCGAAGGTTTCAAAAGGCTTTTAACCTTAATAATGTTGGTATCATTGCAAAGTTAATGTTACAATCTTTCTAATGGTTCATATTTAGTTATCAAAAATTGTTATAGAATTGACTTATCTGCTATTAAAAGTGGTGAAATTACTACCCGATTATTCCGCCCTCGATCGGCCCGCTATTGTGACGTACGATTTGTGACGTAGGAGGTTGGGCACATGAGCGCGAGAGTGCTCCCGAGAGCTCTCACACAACTCTCGCCTGCATGCATTTTACGTATACAAACGCCACTCGAACGCTAAATATCTGATCAAAATGTCCGAGCTCGAAGAGGAGGTTTTACTCAATTTAGAATTCGAAGTTGATGAGCACAGCTCCACAACTAGTGACAGTGGTACTGATAGTGATGATGATGAAGATGGGGGAGTAGGAGAGATGGAAAAAAGAGAACAATTCGGAGAAGACGGCATCGATGCTGGTGCAAGTCCAGTGATATATCAGCGCGAGCTGGCTGAGCTGCCAGCTGCCGCTCATCTCCCCCGGCCCCGCTCAACTGGCGATCGATCTGTCATGCACCTTGTCACTGGGGTGACTGGGCGAGACATTTTGTAATTTGTCGGGATGTGTAGGGCTCTTTAGCAAATTTCACGGATAACAAAATAAAGACGATCAGATGTGAGGTTATATTTGGCGAAAATCAATTACAAATATGCACCTTCATAAATAGAACTGCAGCTGCAGGACATAAACATGCAAAGGGAAGCTCGCGATTCACTCATCATATGGTCTCCGTATATAATCAACAGCAATCACTATCACGCCAAGGGCAAGGCATGATGACAAAACAAATGCAAAACATCTCAGCAAATTACACAGAACGGAAGGGTATTTGGACAAATCGAATTGCACGATTCACCCCTCGTATTATATAACCTAAATTTGCTTAATATTATATGTAATTACATGATTTCTAGAGATTGTTATTCCACTTTCTGGTCAGGATATGAAGCATGCAAAGTCTGGATAATGTATACGTATAGGCCTATGCAAAATACCGCACGCGAGCTGTGCGAGAGGCGAGCTTGAGGCCTAGAATTGCGATCGTGCCCAACCAGTGGCGTCATAATCGGCCTACTGCGCGAACAAACTGTTCAAGCCAGGAATAGAAGTTTGAGGAGGTTCTTGGAAAAAGCTTCTTACCGCGTTTCATTTATATTTACAAGAGTTTAGAGCAGAATCTGTGTGTTCAAATTGGTCTACGCTATCCGGACATGTATAATTTGCCCATTTTTAGTGATTATGTGAAATTTCTTCGCCTAGCTTCTTTAATTGAATAGCTTCAGCACTGTTCAAAATTCAGAAAGATTTTCCTGAATCCTTGCTGATATGTCTAAAACTTGACTCACGTGAAATCCCGCGAGCGCAAGATGCAATTTTCAGTGAATGAGATCTGACGTAAAATTGGCTGATTTGCCTCATTAACTTACGCGTGGCGGTCTGACTGTTCTGACTGACGAGCCATTTTCATGTATACAATAACCTCTGGAAATTAACCTTTGACCTTGTGAGCCCAAAATCTACACAGATCATCTTCCCTCCTATATGCATACATGGCCAAGTTTGAAGTTCATACCTCAAATTATCGCGAGAATGGAGTATTTTTGTGTAAAATGACCTCTGAGACCTTTGACCTATGACCCTGCGACCCCCACATCTAATCAGATCATTGCCACTTCAGTATGCCTACATGCACTAAGTTTGTGGTTGATACCTCAAATGGTTGTTCAGTTATTGTGAGAATGATATATTTTCAGGTATAAAATGACCTCTTTGACCTTTGACCTTGTAACCCCCAAATCTAATCAGATCGTTGTCATTCCAACATGCATATACCCTGTACATGATGCACCAAATTTGAATTTGAGAGATACGGGAGACATAAGGTGAGTTTTCAACAGAATGATGAAATTATTTTTCTCAAGGAGTATTACCCCCTTTAGGAAATCTTTTTCCCCCTTAATAAAATGAGATTTCAACATGTACATGTTCATGTTTTTTCCTTCAAGAAAATATATTTTCCTCTTAAGGTAATATAATTTCTCCTTAAGGGAGTATAATTTCTCCATATTAAAGGGAATATAATTTCTCCTTAAGGGAATATAATTTCTCCTTAAGTTGATATAATCTGTCCTTACTTGGAAATAATTTCCCTTAAGTAGCAGATATTGATACCAGGGGGTGCAAGTACTGAAAAGGCAAATGACTGGCAATAAAGAGAATTGTGCACAGTACATACAAAAAATGATTGCTGCACATAGTGAGTCAAGCGAATGGACTCGCCCCCCCCCCCCCCCCCTTCATTGTTACATGCTATAAGCAATCTTGTCTCTTCCCGCGAGGGATTTCATCTCATTGTTATGAAAACTGCAAGGATTTTTTTTTTTTTTTTGGGGGGGGGGGGGGGGGCTGCTTGTGTAGAATAGAGCTTCATTCATGATATACCTGCTCCAAAATAAGTCTTTAGTTTTGAAGTTCACTCTTTGAGTGCCTTAATCTTCAGACTGATCCCCGACTCATGGGGGAAACCCTGCGTTGCGGAGTTTCCCCTTCCAAACCCTTAATGTGGACTCGAGAGAAAATTTTCCCCCTCCCCAGCAAGAGGCTTGGGTTTGGTGACGATTGTGGTTAGAGTGTCCTTGGGCTCGTAATTGCTAACGCGCAGCTCTTCATATCAAGTGTGCTTATGTGTGGAGTGTGCTGGCAAGAACCACATACATGTATGTACAGTGACCTGTAGCACAGCGAGAACCAATCAACCGCGATTTTACCCCCACAGCTCGGGGACAGACGAAGGTAGTATGGACGTACGGTCGTAAAATACATGTAGATAACTGTCCCTGAGACTCGAGGATAGTCTGAACACGAGGATTGATGTGACAAGTGATCTATCTACTAGAAAGGTACATGTACATGTATGTCTGAAGGGTCAGAGTTCAGTAACAGATTAGGTTGATTCAAACTGTATGTGTCATACCTGTACATGTATGTCCTTTGTACGTAAGACGTGTCTTGAATGAACATTGAAATCGACAAAATCAATCAGATTTAAAACCTACATGTAGTAACTTGATGACGGCTAATATTTGTTAATCAGGTTATCTGTGTGTTTATTGATTTGATTTTGTTTTACTTGTTTTTGTTATAGAATACTGTTGAAACAAACATGGACAGGACATTGAATGACCCCTTGCAGTTTCAGGAACTTCATTTGCAGCTGCAAGACCTACATATAAAGTTAAAGAAGTCCTTACAAATCGGAAAACAAGTAAGCAATTTAATAATCACTCCCACATTGCAAAAAGTATAGGAATATTAATGTTTTACATATATGATTATCAATGCATGTTTTTTTTCTTAATGATCCATGTTCTGAGGAGTCATAAAAATGTTATTGTAAATTGTTAATGTTTTATAAAATGTTTCCATGTTCAAATAGGTATTTTCAAAGTTTGCTCAGTATAACCTGACAGTAGTGTATATACAGGTAATTGTGTTAACGTACTGTACATGTACATGTAGTATCTAGCAGCATATAGCCTACGTGTATGTACACTTCAATTCGGCTCTGATTTTCTGCATTTAAGTTTACACTTTTGTCTTTAAGCGCAAAAAGTGGTAAAGGCAAGTCCACCCTAATATTAAGTTGCTTTTAAATGAAGCAGAAAAATTAAAGAAACAGATCAAAGAAAGTTTGAGCGAAATCTGATAAGAAATATAAGAATGTTGTGAATTTTTAAATATAATCAAACAAACATTTATTGGCAATCCTGTGACTTTTCTTGAGAATGAATACATCAGTATCATGTGTATGATTTGTGCAAAGCCATCTAAGGTACATACATGTACATGTATAATGATGAAATATTTTCTATAGAAAAAATAAAAATCTTTTTTTCAGCACAGGGCAGAATGGCTCGCATGATACATTTACATCACAGAGTTGCCAATATGTGTTTGATTGATTACAACTTCAAAAACTCATAACTTTCTCTTTCTTATTTCTTGTCAGATTTTGGTCAAACTTTTATTGATCTGCATCTTTTAAAACAAACGTAATGTTAGGATGGGCTTTGCCTTTAAAAGATACAGGAGCTACCACTTCTTAGGGACTCTGCTAAAGATGAACTCCTTTTTATGGGGACACATCCCATGGAATAAATGTTCTGCATGTTAATTTGACTGGATAAACGGGATGGCATATCGGATAAAGGGGACACTTTTTCTGATTTTTTTTTTTCAGTAGTCAAAAGCTCTAATTTTATTGCAACAAAGGTTAGAGTTCATAACCTTCAGAATTTTGCTCAAGCCTTTAATTTTGCTTCTTGAATTCCTACTGCTTTTTGTTCGTACTGGCTTTCTAATAATCCTGCTGAGCAATGATATATGACTACATGAGCTTATGTGCAAATGTATTGTGTATGTTGTATACCAAAACCAACCACCTGTTAAACAAAGGGTGTAAAATGGGGGCAGATTGGTGGCTCCCAGCCTGTCCCCTTTAAGAGGTGGCAACTGCATGTACTTTGTCATCCCTACCTTATCATGCTCCAAAGGCCAGATTGTGAGCAGAGGCCTTAATTTGCAATTCAATGCAACAAGAGGCGCATGTTGTTCGAATTCTGCAATGGTATAGTTTATGACTTAATGTCACAGATTAGGACAATATTCTATTTCTGTAGATTGAACATACATGTAGTTTTAACTTACACAAGTATGACCCATTCATGCAATCGGCCCTAGGATCAATTGGAGCCATTGACCCATATTCTGATAGCTAGGTTTAAATCAGCCTGGGCCTTAGTGTGGTAGTAACCCTAGTCTAATTCGTCTATTTAACCCTATTGTTTTTGTTGTTCTTACATTATTTTCAGGACCATAAAGAATGCTTACAAGTTTTAGGAATGCTAGGAAGATTTCACTTGCCTACCTCCATGGATGTGAATCATTTGGGTTTGGTAGATTCAATTGCTCGGGTAAGTTTGTACATGATGTTGTGTACTGTATGTAGCTCTGGGATGATCAAAATTTAGACCAGAATTTCTTTAAAGAGGAACATGAGTGGGATCAGAAGACGGAGGCTGATGGGGTGGAAGGGCCAGTTGAGAGAGTCAGTCGATGAGAAGTGGTGAAGGCAATCCGAGAAATGAAAACAGGGAAGGCTGTTGGACCCTCGGAAGTGAATGTTGAGATGATTATTGCGAGTGGAGAGATAGGGATTGGTGTGATGATGGAGTTGTGTCAGAGAGTGTTAGATGGAAGAGGAATGCTGGAGGAGTGGGCTATATGTTTGGTGGTTCCAATTTTTAAAGAAAAAGGGGATGCAAGTATGCAATATAGGGGTGTGAAGTTATTAGAGCATGCAATGAAAGTTGTGGAGAGGGTACTAGAGAATAGAATTCAGAGGATAGTGGAAGTGGATGAGATGCATTTCGGATTATGCCAGGGAAAGGAATGATAGGTGTACAGCGATTATTTTGAGGAGGTTGCAAGAGGAATATCAAGCTAAAGGGAAGAAACTGTATAGTGTTTTGTGGATTTGGAGAAGGCTTTTGATAGTGTTCTGAGGAAGGTGATGGAGTGGGCGATGAGGAAGAAAGATGTGCTAGAGGCAATGGTTAGAGTGGTGTTGAATTTGTAGTATGAAGAAGCAAAGACGAGTTATGGTGGGTGTGCATCAAGGTTCTGTACTGTTGCCATTGATATTTGCAGTTGTGATTGTCAATGTGAAAGCACAGCCACCCCTCCACTGCTCGTAAACAATGATCTTGGAAATAAGACCTTAACCTACTAGTATTGAATCTACTAGTAATACCAGTATTGAAAAAACCAATACTGAAAAAGCTTACTGATAATGAACATCTCAGAAGCTTTGAATACACAAAAAATATTTTTATTTTAATGAATATTAATTTTCCATGTAACTTTGTTTGATATTCTAACTCTCAAAGGATTGGGAGAAACTCATATTTACAATGAAAAATGTCTTATCTTATTGAATATTGACTGGCCTTGAGGGAGATACCGGTACCACATATATTTTCCAAACTATTCTCATATTGCCCGACTAAAACGAGGGCAATATGGGTCTAGTGAGGGAAATTTATGTGGTATCTCCTGAAAGCGACGCCAGTCAATATTATTATTATTACCTGTTCACTCCTATCAGGTGTATTTAATTAAGGTCGTTTGCACAATTAACACGTAAAGTTTATGTGAATGCAGCGGCAATGAACTTTGCTGAAGCTAGTGAACAAAAGTTTGTTGTTTAGCCAACACTGACAGCTGTTTACAGGTTATATGCTTTATTGTTATGCGCGCTGCATGCAGGTTTGACCAGTCCAGGTTTCGCGGAGGAGGGGGATATGAATATTATGGTCCCTAGTCATACAGCTGATCCCTCGCTGAGTCATTGTGACGTATTTTGTGTTGAGTTAATCAAATAGACAGACAAAATACGCGCTTATATCTTGTCTCCAAAATTTCTCACTCGGGTAATAATAGATTACGACTTAACTTTTGGACATTGCAGCACTCAAAGGAACATGGGAAAAGCTTCAGTATACAACAGAAAATGTCTTCATCAAATTGAATATTAATTTATCAAATTACCACGTAACTTTTTAATATTCTAATACTCAATGGAACATGGGAGAAGCTTCAATATATAACGGAAAATGTCCTTGACTTAATGAATATTAATTTTCTGCATAACTCTTTGATATTATTACATTCAAAGGAACATAGGATATGTTTGGATATACATGTACAATGAAACTCTTGAATTCACTTCAAATGATCTTTGTGATGAAGTTAATGCAAATGAGATTGGAATATACTTTGTACAACGGAAAAGAATATTCGCTTGTCATACTCGTTTCGCTGCATCTTTACAGACCAAAAAAAACTCAAACATGTACAACGGAAAAAGTTTTTTATTTATGCTGGCCCTTGACCACCACTGTATGTAAACGCACGAAATTGCAGGTACAAGTACATGTACATACTGCAATTGGTCTTCTCTCCACTGTAAATGGGATCTAAAAATATATGAGATATGGGTCTGTTCACTAAGTATAGGGATACTTTAGTGACATTTTATCTTTAATGCCCTGTAAATTAAAAATATGTACTTATTTTCCACTAGGTTATTTTATAAGATATCTTTGATGCTGACAGGAAGCATCTGAGGAACACAGTTTGTTTCTTCCATGATGCCTTTTGAAAATAAGTATGAAAAACTGCAGTTTGGATACAACTCGACACCATGTTCTTGTTAGATCCACAACATCATAATTTGTGATATAACATGTAATGGCAGATCTTTAAAACATTCCATGAGAAAAATGTGCATGGTAACTATGTGTTCAGTGGTAAAGTCAGTGCAACATGTAATGATAGTACATGTTTGTCAGCTTCCCTGAATTTTTGATGAACGTTGTGGATATAACGTGGACACCACCTGTGAGACATTCTGTGGACACTGTTACATCCACAATGCTCATTATTACGTGAAGCTAAATTTCTTGCAGTTTCATTTTAGGTGCAATGAATTTAATAACAAGGTAAAACACAACAACCATGCAAGTATTTGCCATGGAAGGTGGTACGAATGTGCTGCAATATCAGAAAAAAAAAGTTGTGGATCTAAAACAGGATTCCATTTCATACCATTCACAGGTAACAAAATACAGAAATGCAGAAGTCAGAGAAAAGGCATTAGTTCTACATAGTAAACTGGTAAAGCATGGCAGGAAGAGGACAAGCTGTGATGAAAAATTGACGGTAATGAACTTATTATCCCAACCGATGAATTATGTCTTTGGTTGTGTTGGTTCATTAGTTTATTGCCGAAATAGCTCAAAGAGTTCTTGACAAATTATTACTAAGGTGCATAATGTTATGAAGTGAGTTCATTTCAGGGTCATAAGTCACAGATGTTTAATTTCCGGGGGGCGCAAGTGCTTAGAACAGAACAGAGGCAAAAGGCTCTTTCGCTCTTGCACTTGATAGAAATGGTTTGCTTTGCATGGTGAGCTAATTAATGGATGTACAATGCACAGTTTACTCCCCGTTTCATTTAATCCCACTAAATACTCATTACAGACTACTAATACTGCAAATATTAATGTAGGATGCCTATTTTGTCATTTTAGTTTGTCTTTGTTTACATTCCTTTTCTGTTCTTCAGTTGGAATTAGTTCATTTAAGTTCAAGTTTCAATAGATGTTATGTTGCCATTCTCCTCATCAGCCTCTGCCCTACTTCTCTCATCACCTTCATTCCTTTCCTATTCAGATGTGTCCATTCATTACATCCACACATCTGGTTCTTTTGTTGAACATTCTTCACTACATAATCACCAAGTCATTGACTCATCTTCATCCTAGTTATTTTCTGATTGGGTCTTTTATTGAATTAGGTTGTTACATTTTAGTTGGATCCTTCCATTTTCTTTATGTTCATTGGTTTAGTATGTTTGAATATTTATAATGTTATGTTTCCTTATAGTTACTGTTTCGATGTGGGCCAAGGAGCCATATGTTATAAAAGGAGAGTTTTACTTGTAATAAAGAGACACACAGACAGATAGAGACTACAACTACCAGACTCCTTCCTCATTATTTTCGTTCCTGAGTTCCTGTTAAGTTCTGATGCCGAGACTGCTTGAGTTTGCTGAATGTTTGATTTGCTGTTTGAACATTATTTTAACTGTATATTTTACAATCTTACATTAACATGATAAGGCATGGATGTAGAAGGCTTCATGGTACACCAAGTATTCTTTCTTGAAGATGAGTATGGTCCTGAAAAGGACCTATTCACTCTTGACGTTTTGGTAAGCATGTTCTTACCGTCCTCAGGAGAATGAGCAACTTTTAGGAATAGCAGGCTATATATACACTTCCGAGGGATCCAAGTGCACAGGAAGCCACAGAGTGTAAGTCTCTGATTGGCTAGAATTGTCGAGTAGGCGGGATTAGTCACAGCTGAGTGCCCGCGCCGGCGAGACAAAAGGGACAAGTCTGCTATTACCCTAGTCAAAATGGGCTCTGGAAAAATATATTTTTTTCCTATTTTTCACTATTTATTTCCTATTTTTATGTGAATGAACCCTATTTAAACACTATTTTTTATTAAAAATAGATTAAAAATAGCATATGACAGCCTATTTTTTTTCTATTTCTAGGAATTGGTGGTTTGAAAACTATTTTTTACCTATTTCTTCCTATTTTTTTACTATGTTTTTGGACTTAGATTTTTTTCTGCCATTTTCTTCCTATTTTTTACCTATTTCTTACTATTTTTTCCCTATTCTTTTCGACTTAGATTTTTTGTCACCAGATTTCGTCCTATTTTTTCACTATGTTTCTGGACTTTGATTTTTTCACCCATTTTCTTCCTATTTTTTTACTATGTTTTTGGACTTAGATTTTTCTCTGCCATTTTCTTCCTATTTTTTTACTATGTTTTTGGACTTAAATTTTTCTCTGCCATTTTCTTCCTATTTTTTTACTATGTTTCTGGACTTTGATTTTTCTTACTCATTTTCTTTCTATTTTTTTACTATGTTTTTGTACTTAGATTTTTCTGCCATTTTCTTCCAATTTTTTACTATGTTTCTGGACTTAGATTTTTCTCTGCCATTTTCTTCCTATTTTTTTACTATGTTTTTGGACTTATATTTTTCTCTGCCATTTCCTTCCTATTTTTTTACTATGTTTCTGCACTTAGATTTTTCTCTGCCATATTCTTCCTATTTGTTTACTATGTTTCTGGACTTTGATTTTTCTTACTCATTTTCTTTCTATTTTTTTACTATGTTTTTGTACTTAGATTTTTCTCTGCCATTTTCTTCCTATTTTTTTACTATGTTTCTGGACTTAGATTTTTCTCTGCCATTTTCTTCCTATTTTTTTACTATGTTTTTGGACTTAGATTTTTCTCAGCCATTTTCTTCCTATTTTTTTTACTATGTTTCTGTACTTATATTTTTCTCTGCCATTTCCTTCCTATTTTTTTACTATGTTTCTGGACTTTGATTTTTCTCTGCCATATTCTTCCTATTTTTTTTATTATGTTTCTGGACTTTAATTTTTCTCTGCCATTTTCTTCCTATTGTTTTACTTTGTTTCTGGACTTCAATTTTCTCACCCATTTTCTTCCTTTTTTTTTTAGGGTTAGGGACTTAATTTTTTTACTATCACCATTTGTTGTCCTATATTTTGTTTACTATGTTCACAGACTTAATGGATTTTGTCACCTTTTTGTTTTTAATATAGGCCGATATTTGATTTTTAAGGTTGTTGAAACTTAGTTACACTTTATAAATATATATTTGCACAATTCAAAACATATTTCACAATATAACTATAATGTTACAAAAATAATTGTGATATTTCATCTTTTAAAATGAAAAAAAAAAAAATTCAAAGATGATTTGGACAAATTACTGACCCTCCTCAGAACTCAACTCTCCCTTTAAGGGAGCATAATTATTTTGTAGGCCTGTGAACATTTTAAGGGAGCATAAATATATCGGTTAGGCCTGTGAACATTTAATCAAGAATTAAGAATGTTTTAATTTTATCTTTAAATTAAATGACTATCTATTTTGAATTTTTCAAGTAAAAAAGTATATAATTAGCAAAAGAATTAGCTTACTACTATGACTAGAACTTATCTAATTGGATGGAATTGTAACAATTTTCCCCATAATAAATACAAAGGTGAAAGGGTGTATTAATTCTTCACAAATGTTGAATCATAATGAAAGGCAACTAAATGTGTGCTGCCATCTAGTGGTAGAAAGCGAATAGGCCAACCGGTAGTTTATTTTCAAATTCAAATCTTCACTCAGACTCTGTGATGATCAGCTCAACGGCGCATATTTCAATCATTATTTTGCCATTTCGCCAGATTTGTCTTCCTGTAAAACCCACAGTATGGGGAATAAGGGGTAGATTACACCAGGAAAGGACAATTTCAAGAGTAATTCCAGAGCAAGAATTGAAAGAACAAAATGAAAGGATCGAATTTTATTACCAAGATTATGCCTACAGTCCCACACAACCACTCTTGTGTTGGAGAATTACGATCAACTTGCTTTCACTGGACTGCTACTGCTAGCTGCTGGAGCTATATATTACATGCATATATTGTACAACAAGGTGCTACAAAGTAGAGCTTGACAGAGATTTAATTGCTACCAAACAATTATACAGTACACCAATCATTCAATTAATATTCCATTTTTAAAAAAATAGATTTTAAATAGATCTAGACCTAGAATCTATATTTGGTTTGTTAGAAATATATTTCAGAAAAAAATATGTCTGAAATATATTTAAAAACTATTTTTATTTCAACGCTATTTAAGTCTCCTATTTTTTTCCTATTTTTTGTTCCAAAACTATGCTATTTGAAATAGCTTTTTTTTGGGATGAGAAAAATAGGAAAAAAATATATTTCAAAACTATTTGTGGCTTTATTTTTTTCCTATTTTTAGGGGACGAGAAAAATAGGAAAAAAATATATTTCAAAACTATTTGTGGCTTTATTTTTTTCCTATTTTTTGTTCCAAAACTATAGCAATTAAATAGCTTTTTTGGGGATGAGAAAAATAGGAAAAAAATATATTTTTGCATTTATTTTTTCCCTATTTTTTTTCTATTTTTTTCCTATTTATTTTTTACTAGGGTATCCACCATGCCCACACTTGTGAGCATAGGGTACGTTCTTTGGGATGAAAGCAGGCTCATAAACCGAGTCCCTCACTGGTACCAAGCGCATGATACTGTCCCTCAGGTCAACGGTCTCCAAATACGCAATATCTGGCTGACCCTCCTTGACAACAGAGGCTAATTTTAGCCAATTAGCCCACACACAATGAAATCCTCACTAACCGGCAACAGTTAGGGGGATCCCCATTGTTGTGCAGCCAACCGTGACACTCCCACGCACACTCGCGTGCGCGGGCACTCAGCTGTGACTAATCCCGCCTACTCGACAATTCTAGCCAATCAGAGACTTACACTCTGTGGCTTCCTGTGCACTTGGATCCCTCCTGTGCATTTGGATCCCTCGGAAGTGTATATATAGCCTGCTATTCCTATAAGTTGCTCATTCTCCTGAGGACGGTAAGAACATGCTTACCGAAACGTCGAGAGTGAGTAGGTCCTTTTCAGGACCATACTCATCTTCAAGAAAGAATACTTGGTGTACCGTGAAGCCTTCTACATCCATTCGTACTACCACCCTCGAAACCTTCAAAGGATATTTATGATAAGGCATTCTGTCTGAGAGAATATCAATTTTGAAATATGGTGTAAAATGGAAATATGCTAATTTTAAGGCATTTACAGCTATTTTTAGAATAATGTCAAGGTCAAATGATATGGATGTGACTTTTAATATCATTTGTAGCTCAAAATGGAAGAAAAATGTAAAATGATTTGCGATTATCAGCTTAAAGTCACTTTTAATATTAAAATGAAACACAATTGAAAGTCAGTATAAACACCCTATAATTATTGGAAATTTAAACTATTATTGATTTTGATTTTCAGCTGTATGTTCAAGGTCATTGGCATGTTAGACAAATTAATTAATACCAGATCCTCTAAATACTCATTACAGACTCCCAATACTGCAAATATCAACATGATTAGGCATTGTGTCTGAGAGAAAGTAAATTTTGAAATATGGTGTAAATCTCACGTGTGTTGGAAATATTTCAGAATTTTCAGAATAATGTCAAGGTCAAAAAACATGGTATGACCTCAAATATTATTTGTAGCTTAAAATAGAATAAGGATGGAACATGATATATATGGGATTTTTTTAGTCTTGTAAATCACAGTTTCAAAAGAACCATTGAATATACATGTACATGCATATCAGCTACATTAAGGATGCATAAGTAGGACGTAATATTTTATACTTGGAGTGGCAAATGGTGATCATGAATTATTTGAATACAAGCGGAGGCATGTAGGAGACGTAGTTGTATCCTCTCGCTTGTTACAACATATGTCACCTGTTAAACGAAAAGTGTTTTTATAATTCACTCATGATTTTATTTTGTTACAGAGTCATCTGAGAAAATCAAGAAGATTGGGGAACCGGAGAGGAGAAGGACAGGATGCGAGACCAGAGGATTACCTATTTGCTGATAGGAATGTTTTTTGCATCAAGGTGTTGCCAGATAAAGGTGAATTTGATACAGTTCATGTGTAATAATAGCATGTAAATGATTATGGAAAGAAATCGATAGAATCTTACTTGTCCAAAAATATAAGGAAAACTTTTGACAACATTTTTTCAAACTTTACAATTATTTCAAACTTATTGACACCATGTGTTTTAACCTGATCTGTACCTGGGTACAAATTTAATACACACAAATCCCATAAAAATGCAGAAGCGCCGGTTTGCGGCCAATGTTTTGTAAGAGTGCAGCTCTTGCGTGTATGATTGCTTAATTTGGTGGCTGTACATGTACATGTTTAACCATAGTAGGGAGAGATTGAACCCTAGAATCTGTGTAGGCTTACTATGATAAATCTTATACATGTGGTTTGATGGATTCTATTTGAATTGTAGATTCAATTATTTACATGTAAATAATCTTTTGCATGTTATGTGTAAATATACATGTAAATGTACATGTAATACACATTCATTGGATACACAGTCTTTGCAGAGACATATTTCATGTACCTCAACTTTTTAGGGGCCCTTGTTTCATCATCATGTTTGGCAGAATATATGTTTTAACACCATGTAACTAGTCTTTTTAAAGAACCCCAGATTTTAATAGGGTCAATTTTATTCATCATCCTTCCATTTGAACAGGGCGAGCTGTCTTTACAAGGCAGGATTTGAAGAAAGAGGAATTTCTTTTGAACTACCGTGGTGAGCTTATCGATAAGGCTGAAGGAGAACAAAGAGAAGAAACGGAAGAAACAGGATTTCGGTATTTTTCGGAATTCAAGGGGAGGGCATTTTGGTAAGTGCTTACATTAAAGGCAATTTTATTATTATTTTGTTGGAAATGGAAATAAATATTGATCAATTGATTGATTGATTGATTGATTATCTGTCATATAACCTGCAGCTGTATATAGGCTGTAGGTGGACATTTCAGGTATGAAGGGGGGGGGGCGGGGGGGATGGGTTAAGCTTTCTTTCCATGCCCCCAAAACCAAACAAATCAAAATAAACAAACAAACAAACAAACAAAACTTCCTGGTCACGTCAATGCCCCTAACATGTCAAAGGCATGGTCTTCGGTTATTGTCCCATACATGTAGAGCACTGTGAGAAGATAATTTTCTAAAACTCAACTTGCTTGAAGTGTGTGTTAAATCTTTGATTGTTCTTTTCATTTTTTATTTTCCAGCATTGATGCGACAGCAGAACTGATGACCAGAGTGGAAGATTCTTTAGGCCGACTTGTAAATCACGGAAAAGGCAAGGAAACTAACTGTAGGATGAAGGTGTCAGCAATTGACGGACAACCAAGACTGTGCCTATATGCCACAAAAGACATAAAATCAGATACTGAACTGCTATATGATTATGGTCTTCCTGCAAACTTCAAATTTCCCCCACCCTACCATGTCAAAGCAATACAAGAGAGTTTACTTACCAGCTCGGCTATTTCATCACTGCTAGAAGATAATGAGAGTAAGAGGAGTAAGCAATCGAGTGAATCACCCCAAGACAAAGATGTAGATGTCGACGCTGTACAAGAGAGTTTACTTACCAGCTCGGCTATTTCACTACTGCAAGAAGATAATGAGAGTAAGAGGAGTAAGCAATCAAGTGAATCACCCCAAGACAAAGATGTAGATGTCGATGCTGTACAAGAGAGTTTACTTACCAGCTCGGCTATTTCACTACTGCAAGAAGATAATGAGAGTAAGAGGAGTAAGCAATCAAGTGAATCAGCCCAAGACAAAGATGTAGATGTCGACGCTGTACAAGAGAGTTTACTTACCAGCTCGGCTATTTCACTACTGCAAGAAGATAATGAGAGTAAGAGGAGTAAGCAATCAAGTGAATCAGCCCAAGACAAAGATGTAGATGTCGACGCTGTACAAGAGAGTTTACTTACCAGCTCGGCTATTTCACTACTGCAAGAAGATAATGATTTTATTTTGTTACAGAGTCATCTGAGAAAATCAAGAAGATTTGGGAACCGGAGAGGAGAAGGACAGGATGCGAGACCAGAGGATTACCTATTTGCTGATAGGAATGTTTTTTGCATCAAGGTGTTGCCAGATAAAGGTGAATTTGATACAGTTCATGTGTAATAATAGCATGTAAATGATTATGGAAAGAAATCGATAGAATCTTACTTGTCCAAAAATATAAGGAAAACTTTTGACAACATATTTTCAAACTTTACAATTATTTCAAACTTATTGACACCATGTGTTTTAACCTGATCTGTACCTGGGTACAAATTTAATACACACAAATCCCATAAAAATGTAGAAGCGCCGGTTTGCGGCCAATGTTTTGTAAGAGTGCAGCTCTTGCGTGTATGATTGCTTAATTTGGTGGCTGTACATGTACATGTTTAACCATAGTAGCGAGAGATTGAACCCTAGAATCTGTGTAGGCTTACTATGATAAATCTTATACATGTGGTTTGATGGATTCTATTTGAATTGTAGATTCAATTATTTACATGTAAATAATCCTTTGCATGTTATGTGTAAATATACATGTAAATGTACATGTAATACACATTTATTGGATACACAGTCTTTGCAGAGACATATTTCATGTACCTCAACTTTTTAGGGGCCCTTGTTTCATCATCATGTTTGGCAGAATATATGTTTTAACACCATGTAACTAGTCTTTAAAAAAAAAAAAAGATTTTAATAGGGTCAAATTTATTCATCATCCTTCCATTTGAACAGGGCGAGCTGTCTTTACAAGGCAGGATTTGAAGAAAGGGGAATTTCTTTTGAACTACCATGGTGAGCTTATCGATAAGGCTGAAGGAGAACAAAGAGAAGAAACGGAAGAAACAGGATTTCGGTATTTTTCGGAATTCAAGGGGAGGGCATTTTGGTAAGTGCTTACATTAAAGGCAATTTTATTATTATTTTGTTGGAAATGGAAATAAATATTGATCAATTGATTGATTGATTGATTGATTATCTGTCATATAAACTGCAGCTGTATATAGGCTGTAGGTGGACATTTCAGGTATGAAGGGGGGGGGGGGGCGGGGGGGATGGGTTAAGCTTTCTTTCCATGCCCCCAAAACCAAACAAATCAAAATAAACAAACAAACAAACAAAACTTCCTGGTCACGTCAATGCCCCTAACATGTCAAAGGCATGGTCTTCGGTTATTGTCCCATACATGTATATAGAGCACTGTGAGAAGATAATTTTCTAAAACTCAACTTGCTTGAAGTGTGTGTTAAATCTTTGATTGTTCTTTTCATTTTTTATTTTCCAGCATTGATGCAACAGCAGAACTGACCAGAGTGGAAGATTCTTTAGGCCGACTTGTAAATCACGGAAAAGGCAAGGAAACTAACTGTAGGATGAAGGTGTCGGCAATTGACGGACAACCAAGACTGTGCCTATATGCCACAAAAGACATAAAATCAGATACTGAACTGCTATATGATTATGGTCTTCCTGCAAACTTCAAATTTCCCCCACCCTACCATGTCAAAGCAATACAAGAGAGTTTACTTACCAGCTCGGCTATTTCACTACTGCAAGAAGATAATGAGAGTAAGAGGAGTAAGCAATCAAGTGAATCAGCCCAAGACAAAGATGTAGATGTCGACGCTGTACAAGAGAGTTTACTTACCAGCTCGGCTATTTCACTACTGCAAGAAGATAATGAGAGTAAGAGGAGTAAGCAATCAAGTGAATCAGCCCAAGACAAAGATGTAGATGTCGACGCTGTACAAGAGAGTTTACTTACCAGCTCGGCTATTTCACTACTGCAAGAAGATAATGAGAGTAAGAGGAGTAAGCAATCAAGTGAATCAGCCCAAGACATAGATGTAGATGTCGACGCTGTACAAGAGAGTTTACTTACCAGCTCGGCTATTTCACTACTGCAAGAAGATAATGAGAGTAAGAGGAGTAAGCAATCAAGTGAATCAGCCCAAGACATAGATGTAGATGTCGACGCTGTACAAGAGAGTTTACTTACCAGCTCGGCTATTTCACTACTGCAAGAAGATAATGAGAGTAAGAGGAGTAAGCAATCAAGTGAATCAGCCCAAGACATAGATGTAGATGTCGACGCTGTACAAGAGAGTTTACCTACCACCTCAGCTATTTCACTACTGCAAGAAGATAATGAGAGTAAGAGGAGTAAGCAATCAAGTGAATCAGCCCAAGACAAAGATGTAGATGTCGACGCTGTACAAGAGAGTTTACTTACCAGCTCGGCTATTTCACTACTGCAAGAAGATAATGAGAGTAAGAGGAGTAAGCAATCAAGTGAATCGGCCCAAGACAAAGATGTAGATGTCGACGCTGTACAAGAGAGTTTACCTACCACCTCGGCTATTTCACTACTGCAAGAAGATAATGAGAGTAAGAGGAGTAAGCAATCAAGTGAATCAGCCCAAGACAAAGATGTAGATGTCGACGCTGTACAAGAGAGTTTACTTACCAGCTCGGCTATTTCACTACTGCAAGAAGATAATGAGAGTAAGAGGAGTAAGCAATCAAGTGAATCAGCCCAAGACAAAGATGTAGATGTCGACGCTGTACAAGAGAGTTTACTTACCAGCTCGGCTATTTCACTACTGCAAGAAGATAATGAGAGTAAGAGGAGTAAGCAATCAAGTGAATCAGCCCAAGACAAAGATGTAGATGTCGACGCTGTACAAGAGAGTTTACTTACCAGCTCGGCTATTTCACTACTGCAAGAAGATAATGAGAGTAAGAGGAGTAAGCAATCATATGAATCACCCAAAGACACAGATGTCGATCCTCCCAAGTCAAGAAAAAGATCATCATGTTCTGAAAAAATGCAACCAAAAAGGATGAAAACTGTTAATTTATCAGACGATGATGAAACCAGTTCTGATGATGACGGCGATCCAGATTATGTATGTCCATCAGATGAAGACAGTGACTTTGAAATTCCCTTTCAATGTGTGAAAAGATCTTTTCCGATGATTTCCCATTTCCGACAAGAACCATCACAGAAAAAAACAGGAAATGAACAGGAATGCGTGCCTCAAGATGATAAGAGTAAGAAGTTATTGGCATGTGCTTCCAGAAGCAGGCAAACATTTGATGATCCAAACAGATCTCCAAACAGCAGTGAATGTCAAGTAACTTGCACTTCTGCCGGAAAAACAAGTTACAAAAAACCGTATCGATACTGCATTTTGTGCAAGGGATTGTTTTCGAAACTTCGCAACCACCAAGAAAACCAACACAAAAACTTAGAGAGAGTTAAAAATGCAATGAAACTGGGAAAAAAAGATAGAGATAATGTCTTTGACGCCATCAGAAGAGAAGGAATCCTTGAATTCAACAAGCGACAAACATTAAAGAATCCAGACAGTCCAAAGCTGCAAAGGGAAAGAAAGAGACCAGAAAGCTGCAAAGACAGCTCTTTAGTCATGTGCAACATATGCCATGCATTTATAGAGAAGAAATACAGATCTCGCCATGAACAGGTACACAATGACAAATCTGATGCTGCTGTAACAGTAACTGCAATCCCAGTGAGTCTGCTGAATATGGGTGGTGAAACAGGCAGTAAATCTATGACTGACAGTGATTACACCACGGAAGTATTGTCACGGTTCAGAACAGATGAAGTAGGACGCAAATGTGTCAGTGACAAGCTATTGGTGGAGGTTGGTAAGATAATGTGGTATAAAGTAAAGAGCAAGAAGGACAAAAAGGTTGAAGTGAGGAGGCAAGTTATGACAGATGTCAGACGCTTAGCAACTCTTCACCTACACCTACAGAATTCTGAAGACATCTTGGGAAACCTTCCTGATAAAGAAGGTAGTATCATAGACCTTTTTAAGCGTTCCAATTTCAAACATCTCCAAGAAGCAATTGACCAACATACAACTTCAGATTCTGATTTGAAGGCTGGTCTGAAGATTTCCCTGTATTATTTGCTCAAGTCTACGAGCAAAATACTGACTGGAATGTTTTTGATTCATGATGAAGATGAAAAAGCAGATGCCATCAGCAGATTTGTGACGGTTTTGGAAATGCATCAGCATTTATTTTTTGGAGATGCAACGTATCAGCAGAATAAGAACAGAGAAGAGAAGTTGAGACGTCCACAAGAACAGCCACTCGAGGAAGACATCCAAGCTGTGAGGTCATATTCTGTGCAAAGGATGGCAGAGCTTGAAAATGAAGTGTTAGATCCACACACTTACATCGAACTCAGGAACCTTGTTGTCTGCAGATTGGTTCTCTTCAATGCTCGTAGGGGTGGTGAGCCCACCAGATTATTCATCAAAGATTGGGAAGATGCGGATAGTAATGCATGGCTGGACAAGAGACACCTGAAAGGACTGGATGCAATAGATGCTTCCTTAGCAAAGATGCTGAAAGTGGGGTATCAATCAGGAAAGGGGAAACATTTGGTTCCAACTCTATTCCCAAAAGAGACGCACAATGTCATAAGGATGTTGACAGACAAGGATGTGAGACAAGCATGTGGAATAGCTACACAGAACTCCTACCTTTTCCCAAGTGGAAATAATTCTCTTGAGCATGTATCTGGCTGGCATGCGGTAATTGCTGTGTGTGACAAAGTTAGCCTTATTGACAGGCACTTGTTAACTGCTACCAAGAACCGTCATAGAGTTTCGACTGAGTTTGCAATGATGGATGTCCCCCCATCTGAGAGGGAATTTGTGTATAGACACTTAGGCCATTCAGAGAACACAAATATCCATGTCTACCAAGCACCATTAGCTGTTCGGGAGTTGACAGCAGTCGGAAGACGACTACAGGAATTAGATAAAGGTATGATATACTTGGACAAAATATAGGTATTGATATATTGACATGTTATGCCATATTCAAAATATTAAGTATTACTCAAAAATAATTTTGTATATGTGGCATATAGAAGCTATATTGAGAAATATAATTGTTAGATCAATATTAGGACTCAAATTTTGTACTATTTGTGATTGGTTTGTAGGTATGGAAAGCCTTTCTATATAGCAACTGCAAGGAAATTAGATAAGTTTTGTGACTGATGGTTGGTATTTTTCCAGAAATGTGTCTAATACACCCATTCGGAATTATAAGGTCATGCCTTTTTTTTATAAATTTCAGCTGTCCATTTCAACTCAATGCAAAAAGTGCCTTCCACATGGGCTTTGAAAAATGTATCTCAAATGGCCTCTTTGCAAGAAGGGAGATAAACCCAACAAGCCATGCTAACAATTTCTGTTGTATTTTTGTTTTTTCCTATCAGCTGGGGGTGATGATGCCCCTGACCCCTCTGAGGTAGCAAATAAAGAAAGTGAAGTAGATGGAGCATTCCAGCCTGCAACTACAGAAGAAAATGAAGATGCAGCATCCCACTCTGTTGGTATGGAGGAAGGGGGAAAGGCAGCAAAACGTAAGCTACATATACATGTATATTATGGATACTGTTTAACCTAAGATGTAGCTTTTTGTATGTACACGTCAGACCCCACATTTATTTACGACTTCCTACTGTTCATGATTTACAGTTAAACAAGACGTAGAGGAAAATTATTCATTCAATAAATCTAGAACAATCACAATCATTCATATGAATAAATTAACAATATCCTAGGGAAACAAACATGAGTTCACATGGATGTCAAGCTGAGAGAATTTCATCCTGTATGTTAGGCAGAAAAAGAAATATTATGCTGATGAAAAGAACTTTGAATTCTTATCTATATAAATCATTAAGATTGTAATCATTTCATGGTCTACACATTTAAGCAATGCTTGTTGTAGTTAGAATTTGAGATTAGATTTAGCCAGAATGGGTAAATATTTTCGTAAGATTTCAAAATACATTTTTATGGACATCGAGTTGGTTTGCATGACATATTTGTTACGTGCAGGAAATAGGGAGCTAATCCATGTCTACAAAAAGATCACTGGTCTTACAAAAGTGGAAAGACTTACTGATGTAAAGTAGACTAGCACCCACATTTTTATTGTACATGTAGGTGTGTGAAGATGTAGAAGAACAATAGTGTTAGTGCCCATTTCCTTTCTCTAAATCTTTCGAGGTACTTCTGCACATACATGTATGTAGGTAGTTTGTAGTCCCAAGGTTTTATATTTGTGTTTTTTTAAACTCTTAATAGGAGTACCGGTAAGGAGTTATACACACTGGAGCGTGGAATGCAAAAAGAAAACATGTGAATATTTCCTGAAATTCATAATGGGAGAAGCCAGCACAAAGCTTCCAGGTAAGGACAAGTATTTGGTAAACTTGTTTGTGAGTCTGTGAGTCCCAAGGTTGAGAGGGCATGATTCGAAATTACGCGCACCAACGGACGGGTCGAGTTTTCTATTGAGGTTTACGTTTATTGTCTCGAGGTCCACGTACACATTTGCCACTTTTCCAAAAGACAGAAGATTAACGATATCCACTGCACACAGAGAGAAGCAGATAGAAATAGCATTTGGATCGTCTGGTTACACGGAGACCACTCATTGGCTCATTGAGTCAATGAAGTCATCATGTGAGATTTAAAAAAAAAAAACACGGAATCTTGTGCACTTTATGCGGTGCTTCATGTCCCAAACACTTAATACATACTGTACATCGATAGAATCTTAGAACCTCTGCAAAGGCGATCCGACGTCTGCTTTTCATACAATTTTAGGGTAAAAAGTCTATGAGTCATCGAAATGTGCTTATGAAATATAAGAAAGTGAAAAAGTGATGATTTGGGTACGAAGTGACAGATATTTGCAAGCTCGTTTTGATACACTCAGTGTGTAACCAGTGTGTAACACGGGATTTTTCGAGTGTACATGCTCTATACAAGCATTTATTCATACAAATAGCTAGCAATCGTATTTCTAGCAATTTAAGTTTGGCAGATTGCAGAGTTCCCCTCTCTTCACAATCAAAATGTTGGCATGGAATCACGCCATCTCAACCTCGGGATGCACAGACTTTAAAAATGATCTTTTTAATGATTACCTTGATTTATAACCAAAAATATCATCTGGTGATTCCTCAAACATACATTGCACTCATATGAGTTGCAGTGGTAAAAGCACTACACCTCCAGGCATGAATAAATTGATATGGTGACTCTGAAATCTAGTCTTTTCTTGTTCCTACACTTAAAATTTGATTTTGATTTTAAAACCCATTCTTTAGTTGTTGTGGAAACAAACTACAACAAAAAAGCAGGAAAAGGCACATCCTCCATTGATATAATATGACCTTTAGCACCATGACCCAAAATCTAATTAACACTTATTATTATTCATGTTTTACAGGTAAACAAGAAGTGGACACATTTTTGAAGCAGAATCCCACTTTTCCAATCAGAGATTGGATGGTTATAAGGTCTAAAATAATGAATGAAAAAATGAAACGTGAAAAAAAGGTAAAGAAACTATCAGAATGAGAACTGTAGATGAACCACACCAGTTTCCTATCCGTTTATATTTTCATCAGACAACTTTGTAAATGGTGTCGTTTTCGCCAATGACATTCTCAACTTCAACCTAGCATTGTTTTCTTGATTTTTGTTTTACATCACGTCATATAGGTCTATTCAACCAAACATAATTTATTCTTGTCAGCGGAATAAGCACAGAATTTCAGTTTGATGGAATTTCGATCTCAACCAGTTCACACAAGTTTTTCATAAGAGAGAGAACGATGTAAATCTGGAAACCTTGTGCACAGGTCGAGATAAAAATTCCATCAAAATGAAATTTTGTGCTTATAGTGATGTCCACATTTTAGGGTCCCGTGAGAAATTCATGAACTGTATTCACAAATATGAATACCAGTAAATGATACAAATTAATAGTTACGTCATATTTGAGCAACTCATAGAAATTTGATTGAGATTTACATTTGAAAAAATAATAACCAATTTACCTGCCATATCTTTGAATGTGATATATTATTTCAACAATGTATTGTGGAGTGAATGTCATATTACATGTATTGTTATTAATTAGCACATATTCACCACTAAAACTACATCAGGATAGTAGTTTTGTATACAATGCCCATTCACCCTGGAGTCTCCTCTATGAATTCGATTTTCCCCAATTCTCATTTATGTGATCTAAGTAAAATGCTCACAGAATGATAAACAGTTTTGCATATGAACTTACTTGAAGCATTTACAAGGCATTGTGACTTCAAAAATTAGTGTAAAGTGTGAAGATATATAAATATTGTATAGAGAACAATTTGCTCAAGATATGTTTTCCCATAATCCATGCTTGAACATTTGAAAATGTAATACAGTAGGATTAATTAACATATTTCCAAGGAAGTCATGAGTTTATTGCATGCCAATTTTATGGTATCATGACGTCATCGCTAATTTGCAAAAAGGTCTATGACTGGACTGGAAACAGTGGTATCATGTTGCAAATGTTCAGCACAGTTGATCCTACAAGTATCTGATGAAAACTGTTAAGGGAAATCCCACGAGAGACCATGCATTTGCTCCACGCTGTGCTATTGGTCAAATATTAGTATGATGTCATAGCCTCTTGCAGAACTCAGCATATTATTATGCATTCATGTTTTCCTAGTTGTTTAAGAGTTCATTACCCATCCAAGCGAATGTGATCAAGTGAACCACATATATTGCAAATACTGAAAAACAATGTGCAATGTGTAGGGTATTATGACATAACTAATTTGCATAAAAATGAACAAAGCCATTGACGAAAGAAAAAAAATTGTGCAACATCTCAAAATATTCGGAATAGGTGAAAATATAAAATTCTGTCTAAAAAACTCCATGTTCACAAAATTTCCACTGGAGACCAATTGCTCCTGCACTATCTGCCAAGCATCCTTTTGGATTTATATGTGATGTATACTTTGGACTTTACCGCAGATTTCTACATTGATTTTTAACTCATATAAGAACGTTATGATGTATGCATACATGTGTATATGTTTAAGTCACATACTTGAGCTGAACATAATGTAAAAACATATAGGGGCCTACTGGGTGGAAGAAGATGGACTGATACAATTATTTTGTTGTTCCTATGCAGAACTAGATTACAGTCTTCTCCACTTCAGTTGGTTAATAAAGGTTTATGATTTATATTGTTGAAATTTTGCTAAAAAAGACTAATTAGTCGCAATAGGCAATTCAGTGGTTTCACGATTCAAACTGCCGCCTGCGGGCAAGGTCAAAAAGGCAAATTTTCCCGCCAAATGTCGACATCTGTTGAAATCTCCCAATGCATTTACTACATGTTTCTTGTTAGTTTCGGTGTGTTGTCGTGAAGCAAAGTGAACACATCGCCTGACACATTCGAACTTCAAAAGCTCTACCTTGTGCGCTCAAGCACGTAAACCCTGCCTGATATGCGGTGATAATGGGTCAATGCAATGACGTATGTGTAGACATTGTACTGAATATGAAGAGGTCAACATTTTCCCATCATGCAGTGCAAATACAGGCCATTCCTAGCTAACTTACCGATGGTGGCGCTATGGATTGTGAATCAACTGAATTCAAGCCAATTTTGCCAAGTAATTTCTGTACAACATGGGATTAGACTTTTGTGTGCAAACCTTAAGTGGCAAAATACATCACTATTGTTTCTGTCTGGTTGTTTATAAATAGTGATGTATTTTGACACAGATACTGAGACATGAGACAACCATATACATAGATGCCCGGTCTATTTTCTTCTCCTTAATACATACTTGTATACAGTCATGCGCCATGAATTGGGGTATAGCACAAAGGGTGGAGGCGTTACATTTTCAACATTTTTTAAGCACGTTTTTTAATGTAAGAACTGAAAGAACTGTATTACAGTATGCAGAATTGTGATTCTTAACTCCTTGATATCCTTGCCACTGTTTGTTTCAATCCAAATGTATGATACAGTACATTCTACTATGATTTTACCATTTACCTAAATTATTGAAGGAAGATTGTTCATACACTAAGGCAGTTTTTAATGCCCATTCTCAACCCTAAGTTTTAAGTTGAATTTTGTAATATTTTTCAGTTGAATCAATATTGTAACATTCCTGCATTCCTAAAAATTTAAATACTGTTTTGTAAATATGTTATCTTTTAAACATTTTATGAACTTGAATGAAATTTCATTATAATAACTGGAATATTTGTAAATACATTAAGTCTCTCAAGGGGCAGCAAGCTGACTTTTGGGAGAACTCGCCATATAGCTCATATACTGCCATATCGTGCCGTAAGCTTGCTGTTACTTAATCTTGCCCACTTCCTACAATTATTATAGTCGTGTAGATATCTTTGGGACCTGAAAAAGTTCCCGAGTACAAAGGTTTTTGATTGATTCATGTTCTACACGGTTATTATGGGGAAGTCCACCCACCCCCACCCCCACCCCCTTCAAAAAAAATTGATTGAATAAATAGAGAAAAATCAAACAAGCACAACGCTGAAAATTTCATCAAAATCTGATGTCAAATAAGAATGTAATGACATTAATTTTTAAAGTTTGACTTATTACATTTTAAAGTTTCGCTTAATTTCATAAAACTGTTACGGCACAACACGTGACGTATGCAAATGAGGAAACCAATGATGTCACACCCTCACTATTTCTTTTGTATTTTATTATATGTTTTTAGCTCTTAAAAATCGTCGTCGTCAACATCAAAAATCTTAACCAGATAAAGTTTTTGAAATGTCTTCATAACTTTGACAGTTTATAAGGACCTATTTCATGAAACTTGGACATAATGGTAATCAAGTGTTAATGATTGTTTGTCATGAGTTTCAGGTCACTAATTCAGGTCAAAGATCATTAGGGGTCAATGAACTTTGACCATACTATTGTATCACCATCAAAAACAAAGGTTAAGATTTTGAATTTTCAAAATAATTTCATAAGTATAGGCTCCTATGCCATGAATCTTGGATATAACAATCATCAAGTGTCAGGGATTGTATTAGTATAATTTCAGGTCAGTTGGTCAAGGTCAAAGGTCATATGGGGTCAATGAACTTTGATAACTATTAATGTTACAAAAGTACTTAATCAGATTTAATGAAACTGGTATAAGATGGTTATCAAAAAATGTTTGATATTTCAATGTCACAAAGTCAACACTGCTGCTATATTGATTGCGTAATGCAGGCGAGACTGCCAGGGGCGTTCCACTTGTTCCAATTTAATATGATTCAGTCAAGAGCTTCTTTATTATCAAATCTTAAAAAAAGGATAGTTATAAGGCTATTATTACATCAAACATTGGACTACTACATGTACCTGTATAGTAATTAATTTATTGGCAAAACATCGATATGTAGAGGATATACTCTATGGACTATGCTTGTACATTGTTTGTACAAGATATTTCAAGTGCCTTCAGCACAAAAGTTCCTCACATCTTGTTACAGAAATTGTGTGACATTAAGCTTGAATTTCAAGTGGTCAAGATTCATAGGCATACACTGGTATTTAATGAAAGAGCCCTACTTTAGAACTTTGAAATAAAATTGTCTGTATTGAATTTACTCTGTATTGTATTTTGAATTTTCTCTGTATTGTATTTTGAATTTTCTGTAGTATCGTTATATGTGAATGTTAATTGCCAATAAAATTGGTTACAGTAGTTTTAAAGACGAATAAAGTTCTTTTTTTCAAAATCTGCGTCAATGAATAGCGTAAATTAAAAGCTCCATGGATACCAAACCAACCAAGGTGGAAAAGGGGGAGAGAGAGAGAGAGAGGGAGAGAAAGAGAGAAGGAGAGAGAAAATTGGGAGGTAAGGATGACACAATGAAAAGGAAAGAAAACGAAGAAGCGCAAGGAGCACAGAAACTCGAAGGAAACCAAGCAACCACGAAATAGAGAGAAAGAGAGAGAGATGAAATGACTTAACAAAAAGATCACACACAAAGAATAAAACAAGAGCAGTCAAAGGGAGAGAGAGAGAAAAGCAAAGGACAGAAATGAGAGAGAAAACAAAACAAAAGGGGAAAAGAAAGAAAAGGTGAAAAAGAGGGAAAGAGGAGAAAAGAAAAAGAAACGGACAAAAAAGGGGAAAGAGAGGAAGACAGGACAAGGAAGAAAAAGAAGATGAAAAAAAGAAAAACAGTAAGGGAGAGATGAAGAAAAAGGAAAACATGCCCAGGAAATCTGGAAAGAACGGAAAGTAGCGTTAAGGCCAAACGGATATAAAGTTCTCAGTTCGAAGATGATCCTCTCTTCTTGCATGTTGCTTGCTGATGGCATCACCTCCTCTACACTTAGGAACACCGCGCACCTTGAAATCGTCAATGGTATGTCCCGGTTGGTTAAAATGACGAGCTACTGGTAGTTCAGATGAATGGATCGTATATGCTCGGTGACCCTATCAGCCAGTCTGCGTTTTGTTTCCCCTATATAGTACTTCTTACAAGTGGAACAAGATATCGCGTATACCGGGGGGGGGGGGGGGGTTCATAAAGCTGTTCGTAACTTGTTACGAACGACTTTACGCACGACTGGTGATACCTTCTTGTGCTACATGTTAAATGAATGAGAAACTGATTAGCACCCAATGCAAGAAGGTATCCCCAGTCGTTCGTAAAGTTATTCGTAACTTACGAACAGCTTTATGAAACACACACCCCCCCCCCCCCCTGCACGAGAAAGATATCCTTTCACCCTTTCCTTTATGACTACTGATGATGACCTGGGTGTTGTCGATACATGTACGTCTGCGCGTCTTGCAACGTGGTCGCTTGCACGATCCCTTTTCTGTGAGTTGTGTACTTTGACTGCTGAAATGAGTGCACCAGCATATCCCTAATTTAAGGCTTCTGTCCTTAGTGAATGCTCTCATCGGCGGGTCCTTGAAAATCGAAGAGGTTGTGGGGTTTTCTTGCGGAGATACGAAGTTTCTCGCTGATAGTTCTTATTTCTGCAGGGGCAATAATAACTGTGTTCTCCGCAAGGGCTCCAATAACACTTAGGGGGGAATATAACAATAGTAGTATTATTATTAGTTTAACTGCGACTTAAGGGGAATTTATATGCTTTAAATCTTGACGTTAGGGGAGAAAATGAAAATTCCCCCTTACGTTATGTAAGGTATTTATAGCCTAAAGTGTGATGATCCAGACCAGTAACTAGGATTTGTATGGGGGAGGGTCAAAATTGGAAATAGTGGACCTTTCTAAGAGGATGTAGCGACCGAGCGGGTAATTGGTCAGGGAGAGGTTCATGGGCGGCGGGGTATCTTTAAAGGGGACGTCAAAAAGAGGCAGCTAAAGGCTGAACACAGACATGAAGGAAAATTATATCATTCTAACATCTACAAGGGCAATTGTGGACATAGTCTTTCTATCTTTACCATGTTTACATAATTATAGTAACTATATTCCAAAGTCATTTGCCATTCTTTATGAAATAGGTGCCAGACTCTCGATCAAGCAGATATTTGGATAGACACTTGAAAATACATTTATAATTCATTTGGCATCGAAAATGTGAAACCAGTCGATTTTCTTTTTTTCTTTCTTTCTTTCTTTTTTTTTTTGCTTGTTTGTTTGGTTTCTTGGTTTGTTTCTTGGCTTTTTTTTGGGGGGGGGGGGGGTGGCAAAAGTGCCAATTTGCATGTTAGAGGTAGGCCCATTCGGTATTATATCTCATTCTAGAATCCCGCAATCTGATTGATTAAAACTGGGGGTTATATTATTGATATAACCCCTCTTCATTTTGGCGATAGGGGTCATATTACTTTTTCACCGCAAACGCCATTTGTTTATGTGTAATTTTTTACTCTCTTTTTCTTTCTGAGCGGTGGCGATCAACTCACATTGTTGCGGCGCAGTCGATTAATGATGTCGCCTACATTACTTAGCGATAGCGGATTACTACGAGTCCTGTCTGATTTTGTTCACGACATGGATATTCTTTCCTCATTCATAAGGAACACGGTTTTCATCTTTACGTAAAATCCTCTACATATCTTCTAAAAATTTCACCATTTTACACGGAAATTGCCGCTCTGCAAAACGCCATTTTGGAAAGGTGACGTACTGTACGAGCAGCTAAATGATGAGCTGTGATTGGTCACTTACCTCCCAAACGAAATCAAATAATTATTTCATCAGCGTTTAGGAGTTGAGAACCAATCACAGCTCGTATAGCTGCTCGTACAGTACGTCACCATCCGGCATTGTCCATCCTAAAATGGCGAACTACACAGAATCAAGCGCTATGTAAAATGGTGAAATTTGTCCAGATAATTATGTAGGGGATGTGAGATAAAGATGGAAATCGTGGTCCTTATCAATTGATACATGATTTATGTTGTTTCATGTCATTGTCTTGTCTTGTCTTGTCAAATACTGCCCAACGCCCCAGTGCAGGAGCCAACCGGGCAGGGATCATATTATGATCCATTGGGTTTGGGATGTGCAGGTACACCATAATACCGGGGTTTCCCCCTAATCTTTTTCAAATAGTGCAGTGGGTTCTTAACGTGCAAGGTGGTGACTCTCCTCCACACGGGACCTCCATTTAACGTCCTATCCGAGGGATGGAGTGTTTTCCACTGAAACATAGCCTGCGTCTATGATCAGGGGAGGGGCACGATAACACACAACGCAGGCTTCAGTCATCTGCCCGGGGTGGATTCGAAACCACGGTTTTTTGGTTCGACAGGCAGACGCTTTACCGACTGAGCCAACTCGCCTCCTCTTTATACATTGAAACATGTTATGAGACCGGAATTTCCCTTTAAGAATATTTACTAAGAAAAATTAACTACTCTGCCAGACTCTGTTATTGAATGCAAATAGTAATAATCCAAATCATGTCTCCATTATTACATTGGATTTTTTTTTTTTTTTTTTTTTTTTGGGGGGGGGGGGGTTTGCCATAACTTTATATATTTCAGTTATACTCATTATATTTGGGGTAGGGAGAAGCAATTAAACATGTTAATTGATTTAATGTAATAACACAAAATTAGATAACAGTCTTGTGGTTTGTCTTTTTGTTGAAGACTGCTTCGGCGTTTTGGCCTTTGAATCTTTCTTTTGATAGAACACAGGCGGAGGCGTAGACTTTAAAATTTGATTTGGATTTCTTTTTTCTTCTAATGAAATTTTTCAAACTCCTAGCCGCGCCAAAATGTAGGAATGCTTTTTTTTTAAATTTTTTTTTTAAATGATATTTTATTTCCTTCCTCATAATTTCACATAAATAGAAATTCACTTAACAAGAAATTATCAAATTAAGCAATATAAAACAAGATCTTTGATACAAGACATTTCATGAGTTACATCAATCAATGAACATAGAAAAAAAAGGAAAAAAAAAAATTCTTGCATGTCTAACCCGAACACCTTTGGAGTGCCAATTAAAGGGGCAAACCGTGATGCATGAAGAGGGAGTGATGGGTCCGTGGGGCAACCACTCCGTCCCGGGCAGATAATTACACAAATGGGACCACCTTTAATTTAGATTAACTACATGATTCTTTAAAGACAACAAAAGGCACGGACACAGGCTGATTTATGTGTCACTTAATTATTTACTTTATTAAAATCATTTACACTTTCTTCAAATAATCATCAAACTACAGACTCAACGAAATATTTAGATTCGTTCACATAAAACACACAATATCACCATCAGCTCTTTCAGGTTAGTACGTTAGGGGAAGGGAAAGGGAGGATATTAGAAGAAATGTTAAAGGGGAAGATGACTTACATGCACGCGGTAGTTACTTGCTTATTTCTTGTTCGCGACTTGACTTGGGACGAGACGCGACTGGGACGAACTTGGGCGTGACTTGGCGGGAACGAAGCTGGACGTGACTTGGTGACTTGGGGGGTACGGGAACGGGAACTTGACTTGGACGAAACTGAGAGTTGACCTGGACGAAACTGAGAGTTGACTTGGACGAAACTGGAAGTTGATTTGGACGAAACTGGAAGTTGACTTGGACGAAACTGGAAGTTGACTGGGACACTTTGATGGTTGTGTGAAAGTCCTTTAGCTTAAACTCTAAAGCTTTGTTTCAATTTAACTGTTGCTTTCTGCTGATCATGAAATGGTCACAACCTGACACCATTGCTCTTTGTTAGAATATATCGTAGAAGGTCAACCAAAACTGTTGCTTCACTTCTCCAAAGTCCAAACTTGCTTGCAGGGCGTATAGTTATTAGTAGATGAAATTAGAAGAAGTTGGGGTTCCAGGTGGGGAGAGGGGGATCCAAGAGAGGGGTTCAGCTAGGTGGGGGTTTCCAAGTGAGGGGGTTTTCAAGTGAGGGGGTTTCCAAGTGAGGATTGCATGCAAGGGATGGGGTTCTTATACCTCATTACATATTCACAATCTCGATTCCGAGATCTCCTCCTACAAAATATTCTTACACTAAACTTCACTATTTCATTATAATTACAGTAGGTGACTGCATGGGCGGGCATAACACTTGATGGACACTCGAACAGTCGTCCTGAACAATTTATCCTAACATTCTGATTGGGCGAAAGTAAAAATAAGGGGAAGGAATAGAAAAGACAAAGGCTCATTGGACAGTTGGGTATATCCCTGCTTCTACTTCCTGCGCTGACTCAACTCCTTTTCCAAGAAAACAAATGTTTTGTCTACCAGCCCAAACTGGTATCCGCAGAGGCAGAGGGACAATTTATATGTTTGCTTATAATCAAAGATTGTCAACATTAACTTCCTCTCTCTGTGTTTCTAATCTTGGGGTAAATGAATCTAAGTCTTAAGTTTTGGCAACACTGGTTGAATAGGGGCTTTGTCTACTATAGGTCATGTACCTTTTCTATGTGAACAGATTTAATCCTAAGTTTTCATTCATGTGAATGGACCTAAACTCCAATAACATAAGGGGCATTCTCATTATCTACAAACATCCTATTCTTGGAATATTCGGACAAGTGGAAATGACCAGGTTTCATCTCACTATAGTTTGTTGACCTCCAGTAGAGAGGATGATGAAATAGGAGAGAGAGAGGGGGTTCGCATGGTTTAAAGGGAAGATCTCTACCTCGCTACACCTTCCACCACGCCACGGAATGGTGGCCGCACCATTCATTAATGAATCATACAAAAAAAAAATCATGATATACAAAATACCTTAACCTATCAAGTGACACGTAACACAATAGTAAAACTAAAATACTACTAACACAAAACGTAAGAACCTTGACTACGGTTGCCTACCAACGCAACTTAATCATTACTCATATAACATATTTTGTACGTCCTAGCCTAACTGGTTGAACAACCGTCAACACAAAAATATATTTACATTGTCTTATTACAATACAAACGCATACATAATGCATTCAACCACTTAACGTTACATACAACTATCGTAAGTTATATTAAAAGATATCATATTTTTCCAAATATGCGTATACAAATCTGCCATGCAGCAAAGTAGAAAACTGCACAAAAACATAATTCCAAATATTCTAGCAAATGCTAGAACAATAAAACCAACAAAACGAAACTAACAAGTTTCCTTAAAACATTCATATTCAAGCTATTCCACTAATTTCTCGTAAAACTAATGTTGTTTTCTGACCTTACGTCTCAATCGACCAGCTTAAAACCTAATACAGCAGAGTTGTCATTACCAATAAAAGAACAACAAAGCCACATTCCCTAATTTCCTAAGTCATTTGTTTGGTACTGGCATTCCTATACATTCCTCAGTCACCACTAACCTACACAAAAATATAAATAAAACTGGAGACTACATAACGCACGTCTCAATATATAACACTAACCAATATTTGCCTGATTATCACCCTAGATGACAAAACAATATTAAAATACATGCTGATAAACTTAATTATCAGACTAGCTCAAAATAAGCCTAAAAGTATACAACTTAAATCATGACTACATGGAATCAAAGATCCATAAGAAAATGAATATCAATAACTTGTGTACAATATAACACAAAACGAATAATATTCTTGGGTTCAGAGGAATATAAATTCAAAAGGAAGGTTGATAGGCTTCCTTACTATTTTTCTTTTCGTTTAACCTAACTTTTATTGTCCTCTTTGGGTACTGATATTTATTATTTTTTAACCATCCCAAATATCAATGACATTTGTTCTCTGGTGCTGGGAATAGATGAGAGTGAAACAATCATCAGCACTAATCCAGCACACACAACAATCTCCGTAAGTGAGAACAACAAAAATACCATCTTCACCAAAAGCAACAACACAATTCCACACAAAACAAAACGTCCTAACACATTGTCAGCAACTTGTTGCACAATTTGACTTTGATATATATAAGCCTATTCGGTGGGCGCGGGCATCTTTGTGACCGTCTCGGGGGACAGTCTTCCTCTTCACTTGAGGCGGCCTCTTGCTGCTCACACGGATGGGTAGGGGATGGGGTAATATTTACTTGGTCGTGACCATTTTCGTTATCAGAATTCCCAATATCATGATTACTATTTTCAACATCTTCATCAACAGAATCATCGTCATTATCATCGTCATCAACAGAAATATCATCATTACTGTTTTCAACATTATCAACACAAACAACATCCTTCTCATCTACTTCAGATTGCTCGATTGTAGCTATCATTGGGGTCATGGCATCTCCGTGAACATTCTCCCATGGAATATTCCATGCAGTTACCTCACTATCTTCACAATCTATATGAGGGTCCAGGTTAGACATATCTAACTCATCTGTCTCTTTATTGGGGAATCTCCTTTTCCTTTGAGGTAAAGGTTTCGATGGAGGGGCAGCTCTAGGGAGGAAATTACACGGGAGGAGTAAATTACGATGTAATACTCTACTTCTTCCAGTTCCTATTTCGGGGGAAACTTTAAAAACCGGTATATCCACATTTGGCTTGCCGATTACTGTATAAGGTACCTTACCCCATATATCACCCAGCTTATGCTTTCCCTTGATGCCCACATTTTTAACTAGGACCCTATCTCCTACTTCTATTGTATTTCCTTTTAACTTCTTGTCATACCTTGCCTTGTTTCTTGCACCTGCCTCATCTCCTCGCCCAGATGCGAGTTTGTAAGACTTGCGACATATACTCAGGTGTACTGGAGGAGGCGGTGTCTCTAGGATCTAAACCTAGATACATGTCAATGGGGAGACGGGGGTGGCGGCCATACATTAGATAGAAGGGAGAAAACCCGGTCACATCATGCTTAGTGCAGTTATATGCATGGATCAAAGGGGCAACATGGGCTTTCCAATCAATTTTCGTTTCTTCGGTTAAGGTGCCAAGCATACTCAATAGGGTGCGGTTCATTCTCTCACAGCTCCCATTTCCTTGGGGGTGATACGGGGTCGTTCGGGACTTTTGAGTACCTACTAATTTGCACAATTGCCTAATGACTTCAGATTCAAAGTTTCTACCTTGGTCTGAATGCAATCGCTCAGGAAATCCGTAATGGGTCAGAAAATTGTCAAATAATGCTTTGGCGGTGGTATTCGCCGTTTGGTTTCTTGTTGGGATGGCAACTGAGTATCGGGTAAAATGATCTGTGACAACCAAAATATTCTCATACCCGCCTTTTGACTTTTCCAGGGACAGAAAATCCATACACACCAATTCTAAGGGGCGACACTAACCATTGGGGCAGTATTACTGGCATTAGAAACTCCCTTCCTTCTTACACAACGACCACAAGTGCTGACGTAATGCTTTACGTCTCTGTTCAAATACGGCCAATAGAATCTTTCCCGGGCAAGATCAGTTGTACGTTCTATTCCGAGATGACCTATTTCATCATGCAAGGCTTTGAGGGCTAGAAAATGGTATTTCCGTGGAAGAACTAATTGAAGTAATTTCTTATCTCTCTCCAATCGACTTCGATAGAGCACATCGTCTTTTAAGACAAACTTCTCCCATTCCCTTAGCATTACTTGTACATCTTTCGATTCGTTTTTCTTCTCTCGCATTGATGGGTTTCTTCCCCCTTTGACATATCCAATTACTCTGCTTATTGTGGGGTCATTTTGCTGTTCCTTAGCCCAATCTGGGGGTTGAGTAGGGAACCTAGATTCATTGGTAGAAAGGCTGCTCCCTACTTCTTCATTCACTGCCTCCCCATCCGTACCCATCATTTCAACAAAGGGGCTAGTTTCCACATCTACGTGTAGGGCGTAGTTAACTACAGCATTGAATGCCTCTTCACTAATAGGGGCTTTCCCTAACTCTGGGGTGGGTTCACACTCTATGTTTTCGGGACGGCGAGACAGAACATCATTCATCTTCCCTGAACGGTAGCTTATCGAAATGTCATAATTTGAAAGGGCTGCAAGCCACCTGTGGCCTGTAGCGTCCAATTTGGCTGTGGTCAAAACGTATGTTAGCGGATTGTTATCTGTTCGAACATGAACTTTGTTTCCATAAAGGAAGTCATGGAATTTACCAGTGACTGCCCACTTCAGAGCAAGAAACTCTAACTTGTGTGCTGGACTGTTTTGCTCGCTTTTGTTCAGGGACCGACTACCATACGCAATTACTCTCTCTCGCCCTTCGTCATCTAACTGGTATAGCGCTGCCCCTAGACCTTTAGTACTAGCATCGGTATGTAGAAGGAAAGGTTTTGAAAAGTCTGCATACTGCAAGACAGGCGTGCTAGTCAATCGATCTTTGATTTCCCTAAAAGCATCTTCATGCTTTCTCGTCCAGATCCAGGGAGGGGGAAAGTGACTTGGGGTTCGACTACCCTTTCCTTTTCTCTTTCTGGGGCCACCGATTAGTTCATGGAGGGGTTGGGCAATTTTAGACAAATTTGGAATGAATTTTCTGTAGTAGCTAGCCAAACCAAGAAAAGATCTAAGTTCTTTGACATTTTGGGGAGTAGGCCAATTCTTGATAGTTTCTGTCTTGTCGGGGTCGGTACCTATGCCCTCCGATGAGAGGATGTGCCCAAGGTACTTCACTCTGGTCCGTAGGAGCTTGCATTTGGAGGCCTTCAACTTGAATCCATGGTCCGATAGACGTTGGATTACAGCTTCTAGCCTCACAACATGCTCCTCCACCGTCTTGCTGTAGATGATATTAGGGACTTTTAGAATGAGTGGACGAGAACACGACGACCGCCGACTGATCATGCGTGTCAACGTACTTAACTGCCCATGTTGACTACAATTATAAATCTTTTACATTGCACTCGACGATATACATGCATGCAGGAAGTAACATTATGAAGATCACGGACAAAGAAAGAGGACAAAATATACAGTTCCTCATTCTACCCTCAACAAAAGAACATCCCTTCACTGCTATTATGTACAAATGTGTAGAACAGGTGAATATGCATGTGACACCTGTTCTACACATTTTTACATAATAGCACGGAAGGAATGTTCCTTTGTCTACCTGAGGAACTGTATATTTTATGCGCACGCGGCATACTAGTACCTTGAGCATGTAAAGGCGCTATATAAATATCAAGGTTGACGCATTCTCGATCGCCGACTGAGACGTCGTAACGCATGCGCAGTGCCTTAAAATGACGTCACACGTTGCAGTCAAAGCTGTCAACGTGCAAATCTAAAAGTCCCTAATATCATCTAAGTCGACGACGCACACAGTGTGATTTAGTTCGCCAAGACATTTCTCCATCGCGCGCTGGAAAGTGCTAGGCGCGTTGCAGAGACCAAATGGCATACGATTGCACTCCCACAATCCAAGAGGAGGGGGAAGCACAAAAGCAGTCTTTTGTTTGTCACGTTCGTCTACTTCGAGCTGCCAGTAACCTGACTTGAGATCAAGAGAACTGAACCACCTAGCACCCTGCATCATCTGTAGAGTTTCATCAATTCTAGGCAAAGCATAGGAGTCCCTTACTGTACGCTGATTAAGTTTACGAAAGTCAACACAGAACCTTAAAGATCCATCCTTCTTCCTAACTAGCACTACAGGACTGGCATACGGTGAAAATGACTCCCTAATCACACCGGCCTCATGCATTGAACGTATATGTTCACGCACCTCTGCATGCATGGCTGGGGGTATACGACGGTATCTCTCTCGGAATGGCTGTTGATCTGTTAGGGGAATGTTATGTGTGACTATGTTGCTATGTCCCAAGTCAGTATCAGACTGGCTAAATGCATGTGGATAATTTCCAAGGATATTCCTCACCTTACCTATATCTTCACTTGAAGCAGGGGACTCTGAGAAATCTAACCCATTCTCGACTTCACTCTCTTTCGGTTTATTACTGGACTCTGCATTTTGGGCATTTACTTGGATAGGGGCCTGGATATCACATGTATATAAATCACCAAACACCGTATTCCGATAGATCCAAATTTCCTTGTCTGTTTAATTCTGTACCAAAACGGGAATTCTACCTATCCTAGCTCGATCCTTACCTATATGAATTACATTCTGATCCACAGACAAACCAGCCGGTAGTCTGGGATGTGGGCGGGGCTCTACCATTACGTCATACTGACGTCCGATACAGGGGAGGGGGACCTCGCATTCTAAAATCAATGCCTGTTTGGGGGGATTCTCACTGCACGTTTTGCTGCAAATCGGACTGTTCCTATTTTTCCATTTGATTGTTTTCCTGGAGGGGTTTGCATACACATGTAAACTGACTTCCATACAGGGCTTGTATGTTTGTTACTGGCAAAATCTTCCCCCAAAGTAGCTACACCTCGTTCAATACAAATCTGAATTACATTTGTTCCCACACACAAGGGCACTTTCCTGTTGTATGGGGTGTCGGGGACAATCAACACGGGGGCATCAATTTTAGGGGCGACAGGGAGGGACCCAGGGAGGAGGATTAACACATCAACATAATTATCCTAAGTAGGGGACAGATTGACCATTTGCACACTCTACTTGTATCAAATCATTTATGCTATGCAATGGTATTGGGGGGAGATGAGCATCATAAAAGGATTTTGACAGGGTGGTTATTTGGGAACCTGTATCGACTAAGCATTTGCAGTGACATCCATTTATAATGGCAACTGCCTCATTTGCTTTTCCAACAATTTTCTCTAGCAATGGAGGAGAAAGGGGGGCCCGGATCTTGGGATTTTGCCTAGATGAGAGGCCTACTGCTCGCCCCGCGGTAGAGGCCTGCTCTCGTTTAAAGGAGAGTACACTGGGTATTGGGGAGACGGGGGCATTGTCCCTGCATGCATATGGTGCTGGGCAAATAGGAGAGGGGGCGGTCCATTAGGGGCTCTCATTTTTGGGGCATCGCACTCTCTCGCAAAGTGACCCTGCTGGCCGCAGTTATAGCAGGGCCCCCTTGGGCCACGGGGACGATTGACTGGGGGTTGGGATCTACTATCTGTTTGCCTATCTCTATTCATTTCCATTTGCTTTAGTTTTTCTCTTATGTATTTAACCTCCCTTTCTAAGTCGGATCGGTTGTTGTCTACTTGGTTAGAATGTGCACCAACCCTGGTGCGGGGACGCTGGGAGGGGGCATGAAACTCGCCAAAGTCCCGACTCTCTTGCTCTGCTAGCCTAGCTGCTCGAACAAGAGCGTCGAACGAACCTATCGACTCATACTTATGACGTAGCGCCTGTTTGAGCTGCTCGTCGCAAAGCCCCTTCCAGAATACAACTTTGATTGTATCTTCCTTTGCACTTCTTAATATGCCCTGCCTTTGTTCGGCTTTATCAATGATAAGTTGGAGGCGCGCACTATAGGCAGCAATTCTCGCTACCCTAAATAGGTACGAAAATCTCGAAATTCGCGAGACGAGGTAATTTTCACTCTCTCGGGTCGTCACTACAACTTCCGGTATACCCTTACAAAAATGTACCATGTAAAAACCATGGTTTCAGTACCATGGTTACCATGGTTCTCATGGTGGATGGTAATTTGGACATAGAACCATGGTAACCATGGTACTGAAAACCATGGTAGCACCGAAGTATGATAAACATGGTTCAGTGTTAGCATGGTGTTCGGTACCATGGTTACCATGGTTCTTGGTACCATGACCATGGTTCTCGGTACCATGGTTACCATGGTTCTCGGTACCATGACCATGGTTCTCGGTACCATGGTTACCTTCGTTCTCGGTACCATGGTTACCATGGTTCTTGGTACCATGACCATGGTTCTCGGTACCATGGTTACCATGGTTCTCGGTACCATGACCATGGTTCTCGGTACCATGGTTACCTTCGTTCTCGGTACCATGGTTACCATGGTTCTTGGTATCATGACCATGGTTCTCGGTACCATGGTTACCATGGTTCTCCCATACCTTTCGTTACCATTGTTTTCCTGTACCTAGGTTACCATGTTACTGCACTTTCCCAGTCGCCTTTCCATTCTGCATGTAGCTTAATAAAAAGAAAGCATTGATTACATTGCATGATTGATTTTTTGTTATCATTTACAAATCTACTACCTAAATTAAGCACATTCAGCACAGTATTCCTTATATCTGCCAGCCCTTGATCATTTTACTTTGAAAGAACATGCTGGTCTGCAAAGTACACAAAAATGACAGGAGCTGGCATGAAGTCCACTTTCAGCACAATTATCCATTTCTCAAGGTTCAGCCACTACTCTCGCAAACATGATCTGTTAACAAAAGACATCACAATAATGTTGATCATTATTGTCAAATGATCATATGACGTATCAAACATCAAACAATGGAAACAATATGTTTACTTTTTTAAAGGGCGTTTATTCAAACGAGCTAAAATCTAGCTCGCGTAAAATATATAAAACAATTTACAGTCGAAAACTGAAGTCTATTTCTATAGCGAAAGACTGCCGCTTGTTACATATCATATGACACTAAACACTTTCAGCACACAGCAATATTATAAGTAAATTGGTTAGTCTATTTCTATAGCGAAAGACTGCCGCTCATATTCAATTAATAGTACAATTTACAAACTGTCCTTTCAGCGGAGGTGCGAGATTCGTCGACGATGTCGTACTCGATTTTGGTTGAAGAAACAATTGGTAGCTAGGCCTACTTGCTATGGTAGATCATAATACAGTTAAAAAATGAATGATGAATAAAAGCCAAGAGTCTGCAATGTCGATCGGATGCGAAGTCCATGTATGGCGATGGTGAAACTTGGTGTAGAGTTCCGACGTCGACGGTGATCGAAGACAGATCGAAAGTCGATAAATTCATCATTAGCCGGAGTCAGGATCATGCAGACTTGCAAACGACGAAACGCAAATCGTAGAGACGAAGAAGGTAAAGAGGAGGTTCTTACCTTCAATCACAGTTCGACGTCGATGGTGTTCAAAGATAGAACAAAAGTCGATAATGCCAATGTCCAAATTCATTATTAGAGTTCGCAACAAACTTCAAGTTCAAACGCCAAAACGGAGGTTATAACGACAAAGAAATGGTGATGGTGGCGTTGATGTTTTGGTCAAGATGATGATAAAGAACGACGTCAATATGGAAACTACTCATTTGTCATGTTGCGTATATATCTGTAATTTAAAAAAGACAATTTTGAATTAAATACAAAAAACAAATATGAATATCAACAACTGTCAACATAAAATCACACATGCAGTCACAGAGCACAGGCAGACATGACATCGATTAGCTTAATTCGTTAATTTGCTACATTTTTATGCAGTATTCTATTCATTTTCTAAAAAGAATAAAACATTCAATCCTTCGAACAATATGACACTTTATACTCACAGTAGAGTTAATGACAATGTGTATGTATAAATGGACAAATTTTGCTTTGAATGATATCTGCCCCATAACCCATCAAGATCCTACATCAAGTTACGTACATTGTACATATGGGATCATACATGTTCAGTCTTATCCTGTCGGAATGTGTTTTAAGTCCCAGTTAACACTGTCATAAATAACTATCTAGACATCGAGAAGATCTAAGTACATTGTAAATAAGGTAGATGATTCTTAAACTTACCCATACTGTTGTAGATTAGCAGGAAAACTCAGTATTCAGCATTATTTTGCAGAGAAAACACCAAGATTCAGTCTAGCTCCTGTCTAGGCAAAGCTACATTGTGAATTTATAATGCACACAGTAGCTATATAGCTTGTGCGTGCACTATTCCCAATGCAAGCTTTGTACAGCGATCCTTTGACACGTACACAGTACACATAGCTATAGCCATTCAAAAAATGCGGGGTTATGTTGCCCAACGGTTCCAAAGGATTGGTTGTGTGTACGTGTGTGTATGTGTGTATATGTGTGTATATGTATATGGCCTGTAGGTATATAGTCTTGACTAGTGCAGACCTTCTTTATGATATTTCAAGCTGTTGCACAATTTCTACATTTACACACTATTGAATAAATGGCCAAATGAAAGTTGACTTTTCCACTCCTGTTTTCCCGTAATAAAAATTGCACAAGTCTTAAACTGCATTAATGCATATATTAAATTTTAGTCAGATTCCTAGCTGTATAGCCAGGCCTACTTTTTAATTGTCAGTTTTTCATTTAAACTAAAATCTTAGAAAACTAAAGGCCTATGTAATTACATAATTTTACTGGATACACGCGATATAGTTTTTCCCTACAATTCTAATAATAAAATAACAAAATCATAATAATCATGTTTTTTACAATTCTTCTAATTATTTGTTTAACAATTGTTTTTATATGTATTTTTGAATCATAATTGGTTCTATATTGTTCTTAATGATTCTTAATTTTTTTTTTGGTATAGTTCTTATATGTTTTGTTATTTGATTTCATGCGTCCGGTAAAATGATTTCATGCGTTTGGTAATTTGTTGTTGTTTTTGTTTTTAAAAATTGCAAACGATTCCTACCGAACGACTCATACCTGCACATTAATTGTATACTAACAAAGGTTATTGTATACTATTATTGGGCATTATTATCTATGTAATACTTATGTAAACATGTAGGCCTATAACCTCCTATTTGTTATTTGAGCGCAGAATTAAATCAATCAAACAAACAAAACAAACACAACATATGGTACTGAACCATGGTTAAAAACATACAACTGCCAATTAAGTACCACAATGTACCATGTACAAATTCGGAAGTACCATGGTATACCATGGTACTTGTCATATAACCGTGGTAAAACCATGGTTCTTGCACGGTAGTACCATGGTTAGAGACGAGTACCACAGGTACCATAGAGTACCATGGTACAAATTTGAAAGTACCATGGTATACGATGGTACTTGTCATTTAACCATGGTAAAACCATGGTTCTTTGATGGTAGTACCATGGTTAGAGACGAGTACCACAGGTACCATGGTGGTACCATGGTTTTACCATGGTTTTACCATGGTTACCATGGTACTTTTTTATAAGGGTAGAGTCCCATCCCGCTGGCGCTAGCGCCTGTGTTCGCTGTGCAGAGTTTTCACGCACGCTAAAATCGATGCCAATCAGTGTAATTTGTACAGATTATAATATGCAATGGAAAGCTTCGGGCAGAATTAGTGACTTTAGCACAAAAGGCCGTTAAACTCTACCGTGAAAGAGAGGGTTGTGATCACGAACGCCTGCACAGGAAGCTGTAATGTCGAAAAGCTATCCCATAATGCAATGCGCGTTTTCAGGATTTTCCCCGGATCTCGGCAGAATCGCTATTTGGGGTAGCGAGAATTGATTCTGATTGCTCCTGTTTGCTCGAGTACAGTTGCTGAAGCAGCACTGCACCAGTCTCCACCACCTGATACCAATAATCGAGCCAGCAAAGTACCGTAGCGGATTACCCAATGTGGTCGATTAAATATCAGAGCAGAATATAATCTGATAACCTAGGTGATATAGTTGCTATAGTTATGTACTAGAACTATATTGTCACCTAGAATATATGATGACCCAGTAAGATACTGATAAAACTAGTCTTCCAGCGCGCGCGCGCTACTCAGCTATTGAGATCGCCGCCTTTAGATTATATTCTGTAACAGTAAGTTGCTGGGAATGCTTGTGCGGAATACGCGTGCGTATTCACGCAGCCTATATGCGAAATACATCCTGCGTGCTCGACCCGCTGTAGCGGCGGATCCAAGAGTTTTTTTTCAAAGGAGGGGCATGAAGTGTTAAATCATTGTGGGGTCCGGGGCCAAAGGGCCCCGGAAAAAAATGAACTATAAGATGCTTTATGGTACATTCTGAGGCATTTCTGAATGCGTAAACTGAACATTTATTTGAAAATTCTTGGCTTTTTTCGGAAGGAAAAGGGGGCATGAACCCCAACGCTCCCCATGGGTCCGGCCTATACTGGCAGGGCTAGCTAGCGCGACCCGGCAAGGCTAGTTCTCTGCGGTACGCCCAGGACTGTACTGGCGTCGACCGCCGGCGTCGCCGCTATAGACTAGACCCGCCATGCCAGAGCTCGCATACTGTATACCTGCGGCTAGCATCAGCTAGTACAGTTTCAGCTGGTCGGCGCAGCTAGCCTTGCCCTGCTGGTGGTTCCTTGTCTTCACTCCAAAAATATATACCGTAAGATTTAAATATAGACATTCATCTTAGTCAGAGGAATAATCGATAGTCTAATTATAAGGACTAATATTGTTTGAAAACCATTTGCCTTTCAGCCTTATTTCATGAGACCTATCTAGTCCCAAATATAAACTTTTCTGTGTGTGATTCTATCGTTATTTGTGTGTGTGTGTTGGCATTTTTTCTACGAAAAAGTGTTGTACAATCAAAATTCATCCAACTTGAGCATACCAAATTCCACTTCACACTCCTATAATTTCAATGCATAAGGTCTAGCCATTAATTAACTGGTATCATCGACGTCATAAAACTCATTGGATTTCCTATTACTTTTCCACACATGCATGTAGATTTCTAGTAGGTCTACTTCTAGGTCTACAAAACAAATACCGGTAGCCTAGATCTAGATCTAGGCCTACTAAATTATAAGGAGAAAATGTAAATTATTGTTCAATTGAATATTGAATATAGGCCTAGATCTAAATCATTATGATGCTTCAAAATCATACTGCAGTTTAAATAACCTTAAAAAATCAGTTCTCTGATTCACACTCACAGTCACAGCTCAAAATTGTGTTGAAAAACTGAAAAAACTGCCCCTTGAAAGCTTGATTTTATTCCATTGCACTTTGTTTCACTAGCGTTTGCGCATCGATAGACTTTATGATAGACTCTGTCTAGATCAACAGAAAATTCAATGAAATTTTGGGCAAACCTTGATAATACTGCGGCTATTTGTGCTGCTCACTCTCCTCATTTGGCATGTTTGGCGCTATATAGCCAATGTACTATGTAGGTATTTCATTTAAAATAATTATTTTAAAGTCAAGATGACTATATTGTCTACAAATTCTTGGCATGCTTGTGAAATGTTCCACCACTCATTCAAGGACTCTGCACAGTATAGCCTAACGGTTCATTGTGCGCAATGCTTGCACATGTCTGTAGATTATATAGGCCTACACGATAAAAAACAGCAACAATGGTTTATTCACAAAATCAGTAGGGGTGCTGGTACGAGAATAAGCATCGTCCGCATAAACGACAATACCCTCGTAAACGCAGACCATTCGCATCCAGAAAAATAAGGATCATCCACATTTTCGTGAAGGATCCGGATTCCTGATCCGCGCGTTGGTGATGCGAAAAACGAATTCCGCGATGATGCTCCATAATGCATTTTACACTTACGCAGAGACTTTCACTTTTATGAACAATAAGTCCTAGGGAAGACGGACAACCCATAGAAAGTAGACGGTGAACTGGGGGTATTTTATTACGCGGAATCCGTTTTTCGCATTAATTGCCAGCACGCCGATCAGGAACCCTGTACCCGCAGAGCACCGAAGAAGAAAAAACGTCTGTGAAAATTGCAGACTATCCTTATTTTTTTAGGTCGAGACTTGTCCGCGTTTACCAGGATATTCTCGTTTATGCGGACAATCTTCATTCTCAGACCAGTGCCCCTACTGAAAATGGCAATATTCCTCACATCAATTCCACTCTTAGAGAAATAACTTGGCACAAAGTACCCTGCAGGAAGTCAAGCTAGGGCCATGCAAGGACAAGTAAAAGAGCCACATCCATAATTGTAATTTGCAATTATTATTTTTCTTTTTCATAAAGATAGAGAATAATAGGAATAACTCATTGTTAGAAATACACATCACATGATTTGAAAAAAAAAAAAAAAAATATCTATTTTTCTATTTGGGACCATTAAATGGCAAAATGGAATGATGATGCATTATGGAGCAGGCAGCATGTTATTGGCCATTAACACATAATAACCAGGATTTTTCACTGAATATATTTTAGATGGAATATATTAATTGTTCTTTATGTTATAATTTCATTATATTTTAATCAATCAGATTTTATATGTTTTCATTAAAATGAGTTATCAATGTAATTTTTTTTTGGTAAAATTGTTTCTTAGGATCATACACTGGCCCAACTTTATTTTTGAAGAAAAAAATGTTATTGTTTTGGTAATTACTGTTGTAATCTAACAATACGAACAAGCAAAGGGCATATACAGTAGTACACAATAAGCACTGACTTGAACAATTCAGGGAAAGCTATTTATAGTGGGAGGGAGGGGGGGGGGGGTAATGATCCTATGCACCTAATTCTGCATCGGTGTAGTACGTAGTTCCAATCATTTGCGATTTCCCCAGTGGTGTTATAAATTTGCTTGCATCTTCACATTGGAGTGAATGTTGTTATAGGGTTCTCACTATGAACATCACTGACAAAGAAAGCGGACAAAATATACAGTTCCTCAGGTAGACAAAGGAACATCCCTTCACTTCTATTATGTAAAAATGTGTAGTACAGGTGTCACATGCATATTCACCTTTTTACATAATAGCAGTGAAGGGATGTTCCTTTGTCTACCTGAGGAACTGTATATTTTGTCTGCTTTCTTTGTCCATCATGTTCATAGTGTCTATAGACTATTACCCCCCCCCCCCCCCCCCCCGGACAATCCTGACAATTACCGCAAAAGGACATTTTACCCCCCCCCCCCCCTAAGCCTCAATTGAAGCTGTTATTCAACCCTTACACTGACAGCAGTGATCAAGGTTGACCTCTCAGTCATGAATATAAGCCATAAGAGGGGGGGGGGGGGGGGGGGGGGGGGGGGGGTTATACTTTGCACCATACAAGTAGGGTGATCCTATACACCCAATTTGTGATTTTTCCAAACATTATTTAAGTCAATTTTATAAATTTGCTTGCATTTTCAAATTGGAGTGATCGAATGCCGTTTGAGCAATGTTTTAATTTTATTTTCATATTGCATCTTTTTAATACAAACAGAAAACCTAACATGCTTGAAGATGTAGAAGATCCTCGCTATCCATCCACCTTCGCAGCTTCTTTTGCCTCACAATAAACCCCTGTCACAAGTCCTATTAAACACCGTGCCTGATTCTGCTGCAGCTGACAGCACTAGGGACACTTCGCCTCAATTGAAGCTGTTATACAACCCTTAGACACAACCACTTGCCTGCTAATTACCTGCTATGAAAGAAATTACATATTGTGGTAAGTACATCGAAGCAGCAATGGATGTGGGGCTGTCTCACTAACAGCAGTGATCATGGTTGACGTACTCTCAGTCGTATAACCATCATGGGCGGGGGTCATACGTTGATGCTATACAAGTAGCATGATCCTATACACCTAATTCTACATTCAGTGTTCCCATCATTTGTGATTTTCCCATAGATTTCCTTGCATCTTCACATTTGAGTGAATTTTGTTTTAGCATGGGGCATGGGGGGGGGGGGGGGTCATACTTTGATGTCATACAAGTAGCATGATTCTGTACACCCAGTTCTGTTTTAAGTTTTGTTTATAGATTTGATTGCATTTGACATTCTTGAACATGTATGATATCCTCGCTATCCTTCCACCTTCACAGCTTCTTTTGCCTCACAATTACTTCTGTCACATACATGTACAAGTCCTAACACCATGCCTGCTTTTGGTGCAGGGAGCCTAAAGGGCATTTCCAATTTCCTTTGGTTGTTGCCACTTTTTTTTTTATGAATGCGTTTTAAGCCTTGTAATTGCGATATCTTAGTAATCATTTGAGGTATGAACTTCAAACCTGCTAATAGTATGTATCACTTTAGGAAGACAATCTGATTATATTTTGGGGTAAGTAGGTCAAAGGTCACATAAGGATTTCTCTTTATGCCAATAGAAAAAACTCACATTGTTTAATACAGATAACGTTATAGAATTTACACAATGGAGGGATTTTATTTTTTATTTTTTAATCTCTGAAACCCAAAACTGTACAAAATCCAGGAATGAAAATTTAATCTAATAATACTTTGATCTCAAGATATATATTTTGGCGGACCCGCCTCCCACTAGCATAGAGTGTTGAAAGAGTCACACACTTTTTACAGCAAACGTTATTGTTGAGGCATAACATAAACTGTTTTGCGAGAACGTGCAGTTTTCTTCATGTTGGACTGTTTTCAAGATATGTAATTTTCGATCTTTACCAATTAGTATTGCATCTGTTGGATCATTTAGAAGAAACACCTACTTATGATATTCATATTAATGTTTAAATGTGCCACATTAATCTGTACAAAGTAAAAAGGGTATTTATTCAAGATTAAAATGATAGTGTTTAAGCCTATATTATACACTATTTATAAAAAAAAAATCAGTAATGTGAAGATAAGTTGAGGCCAGCAGTCTGCAATACTTTGAAACAGATAAAGTCCTGCAAAGGAAACAAAATAGAGCCTCAAGCACGTTAGGAAATGTGTGTCGAAGTGTCGAAATGAAAAATTATCTTACAGTAGTCTGATTGGTGTCCCTTTTTTTTATCTCCCTTGCAGCTTTGCTCAAGCTCAGCATCCGTTATTACATTATTCCTTCACTTTTTATCAAAATTTAATGAATTTTTTCTTTTCTCTTTTGTTTCTTTTATTTCATAGAGCTACTAGCAAAGGAACAACTTCAACACTGCATCAAATGGCTCGACCAAAGTTATCAGTGGAGCAATATTCACCTGGTTTCCCCAGAACAAAACAGCACATTCCAAAGAATGGTGAACTCCAGTTGAAAAGACATGCGATTCTGAAATAACCATGGTCATTTCAGACATCTTGCGGGAGAATTAAAAGGGGCAAGAACAGTCAGTGATTTAGATACATTTTACCATCAGGAGCATTCACTGCATTGCACAGTATGTAACTGAATAGTTGGAGAGAAACTGGACTCTGTGTAACTATACTAGACATGACAAGTACAGAAGTACTAGCTAGTAATGGACAAGGAATTTTACTCACGTGAGCAGTTCAAAACCAAATCCAAGTAAGTTTTCCTCAAGTGTATCCAACCAGCCCTTCAAATGCTGCACCTAGACCAGAAGGCCATCCAAAACTGCACCACTCCGACAATTCTGGGAGTTATATTACAGTCAGATCTTAAATGGAATTTCCAAGTGTTTGATATGATATCAAGTGAAGGCAAGCGACTATACATTTACGACATCTCAGAGTATCATGTGAAGATCTAGCAGACATCTTCTCGACATATATCCGATCTTCGCTAGAATACGCTTCTCCAGTTTGGTCCACATCAATTTCCCGAACAGTTATCTTGCAGTCTGAAGAAAGTGCAGAAACGTGTCTGCTGTATTATCCTTGGATAAGAACAGTTGTATGAAACAACTCGTTTCTCTCCAGAGTCTAACTTCTTGCCGTCTTGCCCTTCTTGAATCCTTTTCTCTCAACTGTTTAAGTCATCACGAGATCGAATTATGTTCTACGCCAACTCGTCGCCAAACCTCTTGCCATGAACTCTGAAACTCTCTACACATAACTATACCCTATTGTAGAACTGAGAGACACCGCACTTCAATTATATCGTACGACTCCTTAACAACCAACTGTGATTTTAATTATCTTTGTCATGTTTGTATTTATTTATTTTTGCTTACCATATTATTGTTTTTCATTCTTCTCTTTTCCATTCTTCATTCTTTTATCCTCCCCTCTCATGTACTTTTTCTCCTTCTCTCTAAATCAGCAATTAAAGTACATGTACTTACATACATTATGATTATTATTACAATTTTGATTAATTACAAAAGAGTCATCTCAGAATGAAGTATCTTTTTAATCAATCTTTTTATTCATTATGTTTAGCTTGTATTTAGATTTTTCACACCAATTAACCAATGTATCGGTTATTACAGAATTTTAAAATCACAATTATAGGCATGTATTTTCTGAGGAGAGGGTGGTGTTGACTTTTTGTGACTGCTTTTATTTGTGTTTGCGATGGGATTTCATTTCTTTCATTACCCATTGTCGGTTTAATTCAAAACTGTATGAGTTTTAGAGCTCAATAAGTCTTATTTACATGTACATGTAGGTATCAACAAAAGCTTATACTCTGAACATAATTGTTTAAATATAAGGTTATACTATTTACAATTGCTATACAATTTCTTTTGGAGCATTTTTTGGGTACTAAAGTTCTTGCTAGATGTTAACCCAATGAAAAGCCATGCGTAAACAATTTTCAATATTATTATTCTACTCAAAGAAAGAACGGGGTGATTTTTTTCCTATTTGTATACCGTTTTTTCTGTGTTTGGTACTAAATTTGTCATTATAGGAAATATATATTTTTGAAGTCATTGCCAATTTTCATGAGTTCGGCTCATGGTCAATTTTAGTTGAATTGCCCACATTCAAATGTATATAATTCTTTAAAATCATATTGATTTTATTTTGGCATGTATTCTTTGGTAGCAAAAATACACCCATCACATTAGGTAATTAAGCTAAGGGTAATTGCTGGTAATTTTCGAATTCTCTGGTGTGCAAGTTTTATATAATCTCTCTATCTTTTATGAGGGAAAAGGTTAAACAAGTACCTACAGTCTTCTCATAAAATACATAGTGCATGTACAGTGTAAGTTTAACTTAAATAATTGATATTCCTGTTATAGGCAGTTTAAGACTTTTCAACTGATATCTTGTCATGATCTTGGTTTTTGATAATTAATCGGTAGTGTTAATATTTTAGCATGGGTTGAGTTACTGAGAGGGCACTGATGTCATGGGGGGGGGGGGCTGCTGCTCTTATTAATTGAATTAATTGTTTAGACAGATAACTGGAATCTCAAGTTGGAGCATATGTGGGAGGGGTCATGTTGCATTCCTTTACTTTTCTTTTCACTCCTTGATGGGATGTCACATATCATTTCAGATACCCCTCCCCCCCCCCCCATAGGTATTCCTCTCAAGCAAATCAATCGATAGAGGAATGTGTTATTGGGTTAGTTCAGCAATTACATAATGATGCCTTTTGTCTCAAATTTTCAGACTTGTTGGATTGGATAGGAAAGGATCTTATTAAAGTAGTATAGTTATTTTGGCTCTATGTTCTCCAGTTTCGCTCTGATGAGTGCGAGGTTATGTCTTTTGTATGTCTTTTTTGAGAGGCATGTGCATTAGTCTTTTCTCTCTTTCATAGTATCAACTTGTATTGACATCTTTATATTAATTGCAATCATGTGATGTGTAATAACGAGTACATTTGTAGGTCCTATTATAATTTGTTTTTTTCTTTGGTGATGGATCCTTTTTCTAAATGCAATTTGTACTTTATTTGCCTGTATAAACATCTATGTGTTTTTTACATTTGTTGTTGTTCAGCTACCCTAAATACCCGACGTTATATTATTACCAAGAATGTGTTTCTTCTAACAATATTGACAGAAGAATTATATCTTTAATAAACGATTTTATCAGTATTGTACTACATGTACTTCAAACTGGATGAGATTTATTCTTTTGCTATTTCATGTCTTTGAATCGTTCGTTTGTGCCATTAAGTCAGTGTAGACAGACGCGGATCCACATGGCGATTTTTCCGGCCCGGCTCCCCCCCCCCCACCCCCTAGTCTAAAAAAATGTTTAAAAAAATAGGATAATAACTTAAATTTAACCTTTTTTTAAACAAAAACAAAAGCGGCGCCCAAAATTTTTTTAAAAATTTCGCCCACACCAAAACAAAATATTACCCCCCCCCCCCCTGCGTATTCACCGACTGGATGAATCGCTGCTAAATATTTTCTCACGAATTGGGCCCCCAAAAAATATATTAAAAACAAATATAATATATATGTGCTCTTACCCCCCCCCCCCCCCTTTTTTTGAGAGGCATGTGCATTAGTCTTTTCTCTCTTTCATAGTATCAACTTGTATTGACATCTTTATATTAATTCCAATCATGTGATGTGTAATAACGAGTACATTTGTAGGTCCTATTATAATTTGTTTTTTTCTTTGGTGATGGATCCTTTCTCTAAATGCAATTTGTACTTTATTTGCCTGTATAAACATCTATGTGTTTTTACATTTGTTGTTGTTCAGCTACCCTAAATACCCGACGTTATATTATTACCAAGAATGTGTTTCTTCTAACAATATTGACAGAAGAATTATATCTTTAATAAACGATTTTATCAGTATTGTACTACATGTACTTCAAACTGGATGAGATTTATTCTTTTGCTGTTTCATGTCTTTGAATCGTTCGTTTGTGCCATTAAGTCAGTGTAGACAGACGCGGATCCACATGGCGATTTTTCCGGCCCGGCTCCCCCCCCCCCCCCCCACCCCCCTAGTCTAAAAAAATGTTTGAAAAAATAGGATAATAACTTAAATTTAACCTTTTTTAAACAAAAACAAAAGCGGCGCCCAAAAAAAATTTAAAAAATTTCGCCCACACCAAAACAAAATATGACCCCCCCCCCCCCCCCCCTGCGTATTCACCGACTGGATGAATCGCTGCTAAATATTTTCTCACGAATTGGGCCCCCAAAAAATATATTAAAAACAAATATAATATATATGTGCTCTTACCCCCCCCCCCCCTTTTTTTGAGAGGCATGTGCATTAGTCTTTTCTCTCTTTCATAGTATCAACTTGTATTGACATCTTTATATTAATTCCAATCATGTGATGTGTAATAACGAGTACATTTGTAGGTCCTATTATAATTTGTTTTTTTCTTTGTGATGGATCCTTTCTCTAAATGCAATTTGTACTTTATTTGCCTGTATAAACATCTATGTGTTTTTACATTTGTTGTTGTTCAGCTACCCTAAATACCCGACGTTATATTATTACCAAGAATGTGTTTCTTCTAACAATATTGACAGAAGAATTATATCTTTAATAAACGATTTTATCAGTATTGTACTACATGTACTTCAAACTGGATGAGATTTATTCTTTTGCTATTTCATGTCTTTGAATCGTTCGTTTGTGCCATTAAGTCAGTGTAGACAGACGCGGATCCACGTGGCGATTTTTCCGCCCGGCTCCCCCCCCCCCCCACCCCCTAGTCTAAAAAAATGTTTAAAAAAATAGGATAATAACTTAAATTTAACCTTTTTTAAACAAAAACAAAAGCGGCGCCCAAATTTTTTTTTAAAAATTTCGCCCACACCAAAACAAAATATTACACCCCCCCCCCCCCCCCTGCGTATTCACCGACTGGATGAATCGCTGCTAAATATTTTCTCAGGAATTGGGCCCCCCAAAAAATATATTAAAAACAAATATAATATATATGTGCTCTTACTCCCCCCCCCCCCCCCCCCCCCCCCCCCCGCTGCTTATTCACAGCCGGCTGAGTCGGCGCTAAATTTTTCCTCTAAAACTGTACCAAAAAAAAAAAATGTGCTTCTACACCCAGCCCCCCCCCCCCCCCCCCCGTTTTTTCATTTTTCACCGGCCGGCTAGATCCGCCCCTGAGTGTAGACGCCACATACTGTAAGTATAATGGCTGCCAGCTGTGCCTTGGTGTGATTAAGAGAGACTTGATGTGAAATGGGTTGTTGAGATTTGGAGAGGGGAGTCCTGGTCCATCATATTACGAGAAACCGGTAGGACGCCGCTAAAGTAAAGTAAAAATATTTGGACTAAGGGCTGTGAGATTCCGAGAAAAGTAAAACATCTGCTCAGAGCTAGATTATATTCTGGATCTCCACAGAAGCATGATAGCTGTTCAAAACACATCGGTGTTCTCTACTCTATGTCGCAAATTGGGAACTAGAAGGGCATTGATATAACCCTGTGATTTCACTGCATGTCATGAAAATCCTCTTATGTAACAACAAAATCAAAAAACTATATTCCAGGGCCAAATTTGTCAAGCTTTTCATTACAATGCTGCCCCTCATCACTCATACAATGTACATTTTATAAACTGATGCACAATATTTTGTCAAA